>NDXB01018772.1:0-43977 GCA_002631895.1 Agapornis roseicollis | reverse complement strand
CCCATTTTGTTTTTTTTTTTTTTTTCAGCTAAACTTTCTTGAGCCAAAAAAACCTTTTCTTCAACCCAAACCATTTTGTTTCCCTAAACCTTTCATCAGAGGAAAAGAAAAGGACAATGCAGGGCTAGTTTTCCTTCTTGGCTCAGGGGTTACTCTCGATACATGGTCAAAGGACTGTTCCTCTCCTCCAAGGCCCAGCAATATGGGTGGAGGGTCCTGAACCACCCCTACAGTGAGAGAAACGAGCAGGAGAAGCATGAAAAGCCCCATTCACACTGTCTACAAGATGCTGTAAGCTCTGCAAGGAGATGCACAAGGGAACAAGGTCAGCACCACTACAGAGAGGTGATCTAGAGCATGGACATCCTTGGGTGCCTGATTTTGTGGGTTAAAACCACATGAAGGGAAGCCTGAGGAAGAGGTTCAGGCATGGGTTATTTCTTGTGCAAGAAGCTTGGAACAAGGTCAGGCTCCAAAGAGGCAGGTGGGAAATGTGGGGTTATGCTATGGCATGGAATGGACCCAAGATGAACTAAACCACACTGAACAGGTGGACTGGGCAGAGATGCCTGGCTTTCTGTTGATCTTTTCGCAGGGGACTATGAATTAGTTTTGGGTGACAGTGAAAGGGGAAGTCTCAAAGAAGAAAAAGGAGTGAGACTGAAAGGGGTAAATATTCATTAGCTCAGACAAGGTGAGAATAATTGGGTGCTTATGCAGCAAGAGGCAGGTTTTAGTTCAAATATTCGCTATCTTTCGCTCTGCATATTCCAGTGTCTTTAACCTGAGTGAAAGAATTTTGACAGAAAAGAGAGTCGATATCCCAAAATATCCTAAATCTCAACAGTGAAGGGCCTTTCCAAACCAAAAAAGTCAGATGGAAAAGGCACTGGAGCTCAGTACTCCCTAGCCCAAGCGTGTGTCCTCACACTTGGGTAGTGAGTATGTATACAAGGATGCAATGAGGGGAGGGAGAAGGAGATAAAAGGGTTTTCTTCATCAGTAACTACTCCAGTTTTCAAAGAGTCTCTTAAATCACAGAAACTGCAAAGGTAAAATCTCTGGGTCGAAGCAGCTCTGCTTCAGCAAGCATTGCTGCTCAGTCCATTGAATCCATCCTCCTTGAGACTAGTAACAAAGTAGACTTCAGCTGCACATCTCAGGCAAATAGAATACAGACTCTATCCCCCTACACCAAAGCATAACACCCAGCTTTAAACCATGAATTTAAACCATGTGAGAAAAAAAGGACAACCCAAGGTTTGATTTAAATGCCATAACTGTAGCTACCTGCCCCTCTAGTCGAGGCTGTGTCCTATTGCACTCCCTCCCCTACGCCTGGTAGCACACAGCAGCCACCCAGAATGTGAGTGACAGTCACACAGTCAGAAACGGGGCCTGGAATTAAACAAAGTCCCATTTCTCCTCCTCACACCAAATCCAGGCAATTCAGGTGATCATAAATGACTCTTTCATAGGGAATACTGAAAACCCTCTCCAGCAAGTATGATTCTGTACATTATGATATGGTTTTAAACAGCTTAAAAATGTTTTTTAGGGTAAAAGCAAACACAAATAAGGTCTTGGCCTCCTCTACATCCTCCTCAAATCCAGTTCCACACAACACATAATTAAGAGCAATATATAACACTTCTGTGATTTTGCCCACACCGTAGGAAAGAACACAGTTAGGGACTTCATCCCAGCTTGAATGAGGTATGGTGACACCATCTCATTTCCCAAGCCAGCCTAAGCAAACCCTGGATTTGCTGTCATAGATAGGTAGCAAAATATATCCTAAATATATCTTAAATTAGGGTCCCCCTCTAATTGAACCCAGTCGTCAGAAAGAGGAACTGGGTCCCACGAGTTTCATGATGATCTCATATCACAAGCTGGGGCACCACTTAGACCACTCCAGAAGCTGCTTTCTTCTTACCCCACCTGTAGTGTCATGGAAATCATCCTCCAGACTCCCAGTACTCCTCTTCTGCTCCCATGGTCTGCTCCAAAGAGCAAAAGCATGCACAGACGACCCCCTGTTTGCATGTCATGGTCCTGCTTCTCCCAGTGTGACAATTAAAATGGCAAGTCCTGGTTTTCAAGGAAACACCAACTTGAGAAGTAGCCAATTAAAAATAAATATAGCTGGTTATTTCCTGTCTCCTACTCAGATCAGCCTGCAAGCGAAACACTATGCAAGCACAAAAAGTTGTGATGTGACTCACAGCCTCCAGCTATTCTGACTTCACTGGATGCCTTACAAGCATCTATTGTTCCTGGAGATAGCCTGAGACGTGCTTCCCAGAGAGATTATTATATATTCTTGCTATGAGATGGAAAAAGAAAAAGCTCTGATACTGTGTCATGTCATCTCTTTAGTGGAATCTTGTATGCAATATGCTGTAGAAGTGTGAGAGAAGAAAACAAACCTGTTATGTGACTGGTGGTGAGGAACCACTTCCACTATGGGCCCAAGAGTCTGTATTTTACTCGTGGCTGACTCTGATTCCACCCCTGTGCTCCTTGACATCTCTGAGTACCTTTAACCTCTGCCCTTCAAAGCAGTAAAGTTTTCTGTTTGGTTGCAAAAGCTTTTTGCCAATGACTAGAAGACAAATCCTCCCTGCAAACTGCTCTTGCACGCATCCATGGGGCTGACTCTATCTCCATCCCAAGAGCTGCTCCTGCAAAGGGTTGGTGCCTTGCTTTCACTGCATGCTTTGCAAACCCTTGCAGGGCTGGCAGAAGCTCTCCTGCAGATCACACAAGGCCCTGGAATCACACAGGAACATGAAATGAGAGAAGCAGTCATGTGAATACCTTAGGGGACAGGATCCTCATGGCTATTCCAAACCTGCAGCAGTGGTGGGAGCTGCCATGGGTGACAAGGGCCAGTTCTTGAGCCACATCCATAGGGCAGCTGTGGGACACAGGCTCTCAGGAAGCTGCTTCTGGAAATTCCTTGTGCATGAACAAACATGTGAGAAACACAATGTCTGGGGCATCCTGCACAGGGGCTGCTCAGTCTCACCATCCCAAGCCACATTGCTCCAAAAGAGCTTCCAAAACCCAGGGCACAAGAACTGCCTCAAAGATGAACCAATTGCTCTTGCATGAACCACCTGAGTTTTGAGGTTGAGGGCAGGGTGTCCCTCACTTGTTCAAAGCCCTTCATCCAGAATACCTTGAAAATCCCTTATGGTCACTCCAGACTGATCTGTATCGCTAAGGAGACATTATGAGCTTTCATAGCTTCTCTTCTAAGACAAAAAGCCTTTGTCTTACAGCATCTCTGTGAGACTAGCAGAGATTATAATCTTTATTTTATTGAAATCGGAATAGGCAGGGAGAGGACATGGACCACTTCAGAATTCACATCCACGTGATAGTTAGGTGCCACAAATATAGATAGGAGAGACACAAATAAGCTTCACCTACTTAACATCAAAATTTAGGACCATGCATGGACTAAGCCCCTTTCTGATGCTCTGTCATAATGCAACATGAATTTTTGCATGAGATCCAGTGGCAGGAAAGATAGAAGGAGAATGACCTGAATTTCCTGTCAGCTAAAGCTCCCTTCTGCTTTGAGGTCACTCTGGAGATGAAGAAGGTCATGAATATTCATAAATACTTTAAATTGAGATTCTCCTGCTTCTGTAAGCCATCTAGAGGAGTTTATAGCTTGCCATGCTGGAACTGAAGGTTATCAGCTCGTGAGTAGCCAAGGTCCCTCGGAGCCACAGGAGTAAGAGTTAGAGCTGAGCAAATCATTTGCAACTAACATTTTTTTCATGAATTTCACCTCTGTCTGAGAATTCCCCATGAGCAGATTACAACTTGCTCTAATTTATTCATTATTTATGTTCAACAGCCATGTCAGCATATAGCTTCCTCTCTGTAGAGTAGCCCATTATAAGTTATAATAATGCAATAGGCTCCATAGCCATCTATTTCCCTTTCTATTCCCTGGTAAGGGGAGTTAGGTACCAAAGCAGCACAGTGCACATTTCACAAGAATAAAACTATTCAGAGTTCACTAATGGCCAGCACATGAGCATCTCTGTTTAAAATTCACTCAGTTGCCCTCATGCTTGTAGAGCTTGAATAGACAAATAAATGCAGAAGTCAAAAACAGAAACTGAACTCGATCGAATCAAGATTCACATTCAAATTGAAATGATTACATACAACTTCCTACTCACTCTGCTGGGTAGCAAGGAAGTACTACATACAGCAGCTTCAGGTCCAGAAGGGTCTCACGAACATTTTCCCTCCTTTTTTTCCAGCTACACAATCAAAGGATCTCCAAAATCCAATTCAGCAGGAACTATGACGTTGTCAGTCACCTAAAATCATCTTCTTTTGCCAAATTATTTCAGTATGAAAGCAGACACTGGCTCAATAGCAAAGTCCCCTTTCTCACCTCTGCCCTCTGCCTGGTCCCCTTGCTTGAGGTGAGGCTAGAAAATACAAGCAGACATAAAACCAGGCAGGGTTGAGTTTCATAGGGAAAACATTGCTCAGCCAGCCCTGTGCACAGCTAGGCATTATGAAAGCTTAATCCCTTGCCAAATTCCCAAGAATGATCAGTCTCTAGGTCCTTTTGCACTTGCGTTGCAGACTATGCCCCAAGCACACCTGCACTGGTATTGACAGTTGCTGGGCTTTGCATACTTCTCACAAAGGATATGAATCTCTCCAAGCACATCACCAAGCCATGGCTTGTCCACCTGAAAGTGAGTCCCTGGTTTACCTACTGAAACCACACTGTCGTACAGATGGATGTGACTGGCATCATGGTATGCCCAAGTATGCCCAAGAGCACTTGGGAAATCTCTGGCATTCCAAATAGACAGAGCATATGCACCCCACTCTTTGGCAGTAGCAGACCACATGTGTCCCAGTATCTTCCTTTACATTCCCTGTAACTGTTCACACTGAGCCACACTAAAGCTTGCTGCAATCTACAGGGCAGGGCCTTTGCTGCACAGACCTAGAAAAGCTGAATCTTACTCTAAAATGCAAATTTTTATGCAACCTATTGAAAATTTGCCCCAAAGAACTCTTGTAGGAAAAGCATTTTCTGCTCCTGGTTATCTGTAACTTGTTCAAACCTTGCTCTGCTTTGAGATTTTAAGGCAGAAGGTAGCAAACAAAACCACATAGTGGTCTCCAGCATGGCCCAACGCCTGCAGAATTGTGACCAAAGGACACTGCTGTAGGATAACATAACTTCATAGATGTATTCATCTCCTTTGTGCTTTAGTGTGGAACATAATGACTGCTCACCAGGGGCCAGATCCTGCACACCTTAAACAGATGAGTCGCCCCCATTGTTTTCAACCTGTCAATGTATGCTCTTTCACCTCCTCCTATAGTTTACATCAACACATGTGCTCCAAGCATGTTTGCTGGGGGAGGCTGAAGATCAGAAGCAGCAGCCACGACACAGCTGTCTGCACACACAGCTCTGGGGAGGAACTGTTGGAATGGAGATGTCAAAAAGTGATGAGCATTAAAAATAGCTTTATCTCACACTGCTACAAGCTTGGCCTCTTGCAACCAAACACTGGCACAACGGAGATGCTTTCATCATATTCTACATGACAAAAGTCTTTGTTGCCATGTGCACTATCAAAGCTCCCTCTGTGCTTAAAAAAAAAGGCATTACAAAACTTCTAGTGTTGAGTTGTTTGGGTTCATTCACTCACTCCCCTGCGCTTGTGGCCCTTTGAATTCCCTTTCCACCAAGACATTCGGGCTTAATATTCCCAAAATAGCTGTCGGCAGGAAATGTTGAGAGTTCTCAGCCTGAGAAATAACAGGGCCCTCTGTTGATGTGACTCACTGAGGGTGGGGGCTTCAATCCATGCATTGCTGAAGAGGAGGAGGGAGAGACAGGAGGAGAGCAAGCGCCTCTCTCAGCAGCATCCTGTGGGGTTTGCAGCAGCGCTCGTGAGGGTGGAGGTGGCTGCAAACCCTCACCAGTCACTCAGAAGCACGGTGAGAGACGTGTCAGCTGCGAGCTGGTTACCAGCAGAAAGCCCTCAGCACCTCCTGAACAGAAAGAACTAACTAAAGAGACAAACAGAGCAGTACCTGAGATCAGCTTGTGCTTGGCTGTACTGAGGACCTGCTCCAGTGCCCACTGAGACTGGCTGGGGCTTTATCATGCTTTGGAGCAAGCCTCGATTGTTCATTTATCTCTTTTGCTGTGGAAAATAACTAATGGCACCTGATCTTTACCCATCAGCAAATCTCCTTTGCCCATGTGTTCTTGGGATTTGATACTCATCTGTCCTACAAAGTTTCTGCCCAAGCATCTCTTCCCTTGACTTGGTTTCACCTCTGCCCACCTGGGCCATCCTGTCAAAGTATCCATTCTTGTTTCCAATGGCTTCCAAGGTTGTGCAACCTGGAAGTTGTGCTGTGGTTGTGCCACACAGGGAAATGAAATGAAAAGTCCTCTAAGCTTTTACACTGCAAGATGCAATTACCTCTTGGCAGAAAAAAACATCTCCTTCCTCAGTCATTATTTACAAGGTGCTATGACACTCCAACACAACATACCTGGAAAAGACTAACCTTACGGGTGTGTGCTGTAACCCATCACAAGCCATTCCCAGCTATTGTCTTTGCCTGGCTGCGCTCCTTGCAAATACTTCCCACATTTCTGAGCACAGCAGTCACCTTCTCATGCACCCTGTTGCCATATTAAAACCAGACATGGGTCAGATATGGCAACAGGTAACACAATGCATTCACTTTCCTAGGCTTAGCAAGAAGAGCTCAGTTGCCTGCCAGAGCTGAATTAATAGGGAGACAGTCAGATAGCAGTCAGATCAGCAGAGGAAGAAACAAAATGTGCCTGAGTTATTGGGTGTCTGATAATGGAAATTTCTGGCTTCACAAGGTATGTTGAAGCTGAGGGACGTCACACTAAGCCCCAGAGGAAAGAGCATGAGAGGTACATAAACACCTCAGCAAAAAGCACAGAGTGCACTTGTGCTCATCGTTGACTTGGTAATGTGCATCTTGGTTTAAAATGTGAGCCCTGAGACCATGCTTGGCTGTATCCCCCTTGGCTGTACCTCATTGGATGGCAGGAATATATTTAGAGCACAGCACTGGACTCTCAGGTGCTTTCCTTTGCCTTGCTTTCTCTCCCTAGGGTATAAGGTCTCTCCAGATGACTAAGTAGCAAGGCTCCTGCTAACTCTATGTACATCTTAATGATCACTCAGAATGGTAATTAGGTGCACATACATTGCAGGAAATGATCTTTGTTAATTAGAGAAAGATGCTACATGTAAGCAATGCTGTTTTCCATGGAAACCTTCCCATTTATATACAACAGAAGTTTAGTTACGAAAGGTACATCAGATTCAAGAAGGAGCATGTGCTTGCACAGTACCATAGAATAAACTGGGTTGGAAAAACCCTTCAAGCTCACCCAGTCCAACCGTTCCCAGCACTGCCAAGGCCACCACTAACCCATGGCACTGAGGCCTCATCTCTATGCTCTGTGAACACTTGCAGGGACGGTGACTGCAGCCCTGCCCTGGGCAGCCTGTTCCAATGCCTGAGCACCCTCTGGGGAAGGAATTGTTCCTCAGCTCCATCTAAACCTGCCCTGGGGCAGCTTGAGGCTGGTTCCTCTTGTCCTGTCCCTTGTTCCTTGGGAGCAGAGACCGACCCCACCTCACTCCATCCTCCTGTCAGGCAGCTGTAGGGAGCGATCAGGTCCCCCCTGAGCCTTCTCTTCTCCAGACTGAACCCCCCAGGTCCATCAGCCCTTCCCCATCACACTTGTGCTCCAGGCCCTGCTCCAGCTATGTTGCCCTTCTCTGTTTCTCAGAGTAATCTGGGAATGTCAGTGACATGGGAACTGACAAGAGTATCAATGACAAAGGGAAATTAACTGTGAGCTGATGGGAACCACAAAAGGAAATACATTTTCCATTTGAATGGTCTTTGCTGAGTCAAATGCCTAGGCCAGAGAGTCTGTTGTCCTGCACCATTTGCTGTCACAGATGCTAAAATATGAGAGCCAAATCCATCATATCTCTCATGTTTGGTGACTGTCATTCCACCAGTATGTGGGGATACCTTCCGCCCAATGTGGAGATGAAGAACTACTACATTGATTCAACCCATGTGCCAGAGAATGCAGTTCTTACTGCCCTAAATAGTAAAGGATTGTGAAATTTAGAGAGAAATAGCAGGAGTAAAAACTACTCTAGGAAGAGTTGAGCTGAAAAGGAAGCTCAGGCTCATGAGTGGTCATTTCACATAAGCAAATAATACAGAAAAACCCCCATGTGCGTGAATGCACTATAGCAGGAGCAGGAAACAGTGTGGACCTAGAGGCGTATCTGGCCACAGAGATTTTAAACCACGCAAGCACATAGGCTCTCACAGACCCAGGCTGGAGATCTTCCTCACAGAACAGACTGTTCCTTATGGTATATACAGTATACATACTGTAGACTACAGTATAGACTGTTTCCTTAGAGTTCTGCATTACAACCTTGCAGATCTGTAATGCTGGGATTTCGATAATGTTATCTGGTGAGGGAAGGCAAGTGCAAAGTTCAAACAGGCTCCAATATCAAAGACCTGCTTGCCCAGGCTGTCACTTTTGCAGTGTACTCCTCCAGAAGGCAGCAGCACCCAGATCTGTGCATCTAATTTGGAAGGGTTTGGAGAGAGGGACAAAAGTGCATCTGTGTATCTTCTCAGTATGAATCTTGCTACTACCTGCCTGCACAGGATGTTATCACTGGTCTCTGAGGATACATGTCTGGACTTCAGAAGAGGCATGAACTATATTAATTCTGCCCAGGACTTGGATATTAAGGACTCCTTCATGCTAAAATTTACTGCACATAATTGTATCACAGGGGTGGATGCTGGAAAAGTCCATGGCTGTGCAGGGAACATCTGGAAATGCAGCTTTTAAGGGCAGGGGAGCTTTTAAGGGCATGTCCTTCACATTGAAGGACATGCATTTTAGAAATGATGGGTCAGTGCACAAATCATTCCATCATGGAGATATAAACTGTCATCAGGCTAAAGAGATGGAGGTGAGTTCATCCACCCCTTGCAGATTTATTCGATGTTGAAATGGTGAGCACTCCTTCACACTGTTCAATATTTCCTTATAAGCCCTCATGACTTATTGTTTCCCCCCCACACACACACACACACACCCCTTTTATTTAACAGGAGTGTACATTTGAACCATGACTCACTTCAAGAGCTGAAGATTGCAGCAAACTCTCTAGTGGAGGAGAGACAGAAAACAGCCTGAGCCCTGCTAGAGAACGCACGTGGTCTCAACATGGAGAGCAAACCACATGAGACAAAGCCATTATTCTCTCCTGTCTCCACAGCTCAGGCTGTGGGGTCTGCTCCATCTCCCACTGAGGACTTTGGCCAAAATCCCAGCCTCATGGCAGTCACTGTGGGGGGTCTCTCTCAGCACATCCTATCATAAATCATAGAGCAGTAGAAGGTTTGGGTTGGAAAGGACTTTAAGACCATCCAGCTCACACTAGGCAAGGTTGCCTTGAACCTGATCTTGAACACTGCCAAGGACAACACATTCACCACTTCTCTGGGCACCCCGTGCCAGCGACTCAGCACCCTCACAGGGAAGAACTTCTGCCTTAGATCTAACCTGAACTGCCCCTGTTTCAGTTTGAACCCATCACCCCTTGTCCTATCGCTACAGTCCCTGATGAAGAGCCCCTCTCCAGCATCCCTGTAGCCCCCTTCAGACACTGGAAGCTGCTCTGAGGTCTCCACGCAGCTTCTCTTCTCCAGGCTGAACAGCCCCAATGTTCTCAGCCTGTCTCCATGCAGGTGCTCCAGCCCCTGAGCATCCTTGTGGCCTCCTCTGGACTTGCTCCAACAGCTCCATGTCCTTCTTGTGCTGAGGACACCAGAACTGCACACAGGGCTGCAAGTGGGGTCTCACAAGAGCAGAGCAGAGGGGCAAGATCACCTCCCTTTACCTGCTGCTCTCCCTGCTTTTGATGCAGCCCAGCACGTGGGGGGGTTCTGGGCTCAAGCACACACTGAAGCTGCTCATGTTCAGTTTCTCATCGACCAACACCCCCAAGTCCTTCTCTGCAGGCTGTTCTGAAGCAGTTCTCTGCCCTTATGAACACACTAAATGAACGCTTCAGCTGCAGCCATGCACAGTGCACCTTTTCCTCTCCCCAGCAACCCTGGAGGATGCCTGGCCATTGCAGAGAGAGGGGTTCAGTGTGCTGGTGGGCTCAAGCCCCTGTGCAACCCTTCCGTGCCCATCTCCCCAGCACCAGCCAGCCCCATCACAGGCAGATGTCCAACACGATGCTCGGCCACAAACTGTGCACTAAGTCAGTGTGATAATTCCATAAAGCCAACTGATGTTTTGAAGGCTACAGAGTCAGCAGAGGGAATATAGTAGCAAGGAGGAGAACGTGTCATGCCAGCAAGCAGCTTTCATTGCATGATGTGAGGCAGGGAAAGCTTCCAGAGGAAAAATGCCACTCCCAGCTAAAAATAAAGACAACCCAGGAAGCCGAAACCCAACAGCTTGTCTGCTGCTAACTGAAGCAGCACTGCCTGCGAGAGAAGATACTGATCAGCTTCTGCAGGGAGGCACAGAATGCCTCCTGCATCTGAATGTATTTTGTATTTCCCAGTCTGTGGCAGAGTATAAAATGTTTTGACAGCAGGATGAGATCTTTCCATGCAAATCCTTGCAAGGAATTGCAAGCACAAGACAACATCTACCTGAAGGGAAAGGTTTCCTGTTCGAGCGATGAAGGCTTTGGGTTTGGGAACCCAAGGTCTATTCTACAGGCACTCATGAGGCTGGGTTTAACTCTCACTGGACATGGTGAGAGGTTTCCCTCTATTACCCTGCCTTAGCTGCACAGAAAACCAAGATTTGTCTGCCTTGGTGTCTTGGAGCATACATGGTGACCTGCTTACAAAGAGATATTTGCTCTGAGGGCATTAAAACCTGCTTTCAGCACAGAGTCATTATGGAAGCAGTGCAGCATCACCCTCTCTCAGACTTCACAGGGACAGTGACAATCTCACCCATTATAAATTCCACTTGAGGGGGGGGGGGAACTTAAAAAGCTTAAACCTCTGAGAGAGGTTTGTTATGCAAACAAGCAAAACCAGCTACTGCACGCATGTCATTGGAGTGAATACATGACCAAAATTACCCTGGGGACCTGCCTGTCACTTACGGGCACTCAGTTACATGCACAAAGTTTATGGAACCATTAGCAGTTCCAAGCCCATTCTGGATCTTCACTCATTTGGGGGCTATCTACTGTACATAGCCTTCATAGACCACCTGTAATGACACAATGGTGAGGGTCCATCAGACTTACACATAGAATCCCAGACTGGTTTGCGTAGGAAGGGACCTTAAAGCTCATCCAGTTCCAACCCCCTGCCATGGGCAGTGACACCTTCCACTAGAGCAGGTTGCTTCAAGCTCCGTCCAACCTGGCCTTGAACACTGCCAGGGAATATATGGAGGAGAAAGTGCCATGCAGGCAAGGAGCCTGCATCATATCTGCAGCAGGGACAGATCTTTCCTTTGTATTTAACAGCTTATGTGCTATAACCTCATTCTATTTTATCCCAGTGAGCCACTTAAAGAAAATCACTGTGGTGGTAGAAATTAGCACCACACAATTTGCCAGACATGATGCATCTGTTTCAGTGCTATCCCTCTGACAGCGCAGGGTGCTGTGAGCAGGAGAAGCTCCTTTAAGAGAGCAGTTTGCAGCAAGATTATTGCTAAGCCATTTCCAGAAGCACAGACTTTTCCTAAGGCAAAGGGGTTCCTGGTGCAAAAGGCAGAGGGAACCTTTTGTCGCAGTAATCCCATTTTCCCAACTCACTAGGTTCCACACAACATGTGAGCACAAGCACGAGACTCAGTGCCTGCTGGAGTTGCAGCAATGGGCAGAGAAAAGCTTAACACTTAACGGCACTGTTCCCACATTCAAAGGCTCTTGGAGGAAACCGCCAGGAAATCAAATATGGTTTTAAGCAGGGATGTCTCCAGAGACTTAGGAAGCTTTCTGCTGGATGTTCTGAATGCAGTTGTGAGTCTCAGAAATCCTGATAAGAAAGTTCCTGCTGAGATGTTCTGTGGAAGTTAAAATGCCTATATGGAGCCACAGGAAATCAGCAAAGAAAATGTGCATTAGACACTCACCAGGCATATTTTCAAGCCTTTGGAGAATTATATCCTGTACAAAAGAGGAAGAAGAATTGGTGAGGATACAGAACTGGTAAACATATTCATTTTGGTGATGAATATTACAGCCATGTAGGTTGTACATAAATACTAATCTATGGACTAATCTGTGAGGATTTTGCTGTGTTCTTCTTGGCTGCTTATAAAACGTAAGACACTTGATGCATTGATTTGGGGCCCCATCTCCTTTACTCAGCCCTGACATTTGCTCCTGCATTCAGCTGTGATTCAGCTCTCCCAAAGCAGGAGGACGTTCAGTTCCTGGGACATATCTTTGGTCCACCTCTAATTTTAATGAAACAGAAATGGAACAAGGAGCAGAAAAAGGAGGGGATTGAAAACCAGGGCAGCTTCTCCAAAGGTACTCTGATAGCTGGGGACTGGGAAACACAGCTAGAGCATAGCAGTACGCTGCTGCCATGGTGCCCACAGCTCACTTCATCACAGGAGCATCCTGTGTTTTGAATGCCCATTGCAGATAATGCTTTTAGCACATCAGGCAGACAGAGACCCTCTCAAATCTCTCGTACGCATCCCATTTTATCTCCTATCATCAAAAATGTAACAAAGAGGAAAGGGAGAAGTTTTGGTTTTCAAGTGTGTGTAAAAACAGGTTTATGCTTTGTTCTTCCCTCCTCCATCCTGGTGCCAGCCTGGGCAATGGACTTCCCACGCAGCTGGGGCAGTATATCAACACCTTCATAGCAAAACTGGGCAAAAGAAGGGAAACCCAATAACAAACCAAGGACTAAAAGATGCATAGCAGTAGAAATCCTGCCTGAGACATATTTGCAATACTCCACCACTAATGCAACCGTGAACTGCAAAAGGAATGGGATCAAAAAGAGACCTTGCTTCATCAATCTGTTTTTCAAAGGAGAAAATGGACATTTGTGGGGAAAGGGCCACAAATGATGAAAATAAGGTGGAACAGGGGAAAAATACTATTTATTTATATGTACTTATTTGCAGAGGTGGGACAAAAGAGGACTTTGCTGCAGCTACTGAAGAGGCTGGCTTTCCCTCTGAAGCACAGGGAATTCCTGTAAACAGGAAGCAGTGAGCAGCTTGGTCATCACAAAGGTATACAAAACCCCTTTGGCCTGGCCCTAATCTATAGAATGACACATTTCTATGGTATAGATAAGGCAGAAGAGAGGCAGTGACTTTGCTTTAATCTAACTGCCTGATTAATCCGTCTGCAGTTAGCAGGACACCAGACTCAATAAAGGTAGGGAGTGGGAAGGAGATAAGCAAGGGCACAGTGAGATGTTTGTTCAGGTGTTAGCATGACAAACATTTTACACCTGCAGCCTTGCTTTGTTTTTAATACATTCCCCTCCCATGCGCTGAGGGTTCAGGTCTCTATGGCTGCCTCTTTGAAGAGCAGATAAATAGGGTTAGTAATATCAGGGACAGGCAAAAAAGGAAACCTGGAAAGGATCATTTGTGTGCACCATGGGCACTCCATCCCCAGGAGGCAGGAGCCTGAGAAAGGTCCCATTGCGGTGGAACTGAGTGATAAAAATAGGAATTTCTGGGCCCCTCACTACAAGAGAGACCTTGAGGGGCTGGAGCAGAGCCAGAGAAGGGCAATGGAGCTGGAGCAGGGCCTGGAGCACAAGTGTGATGGGGAAGGGCTGATGGACCTGGGGGGTTCAGTCTGGAGAAGAGATGGCTCAGGGGGGACCTGATCACTCCCTACACCTGCCTGACAGGAGGATGGAGTGAGGTGGGGTCGGTCTCTGCTCCCAAGGAACAAGGGACAGAACAAGAGGAACCGGCCTCAAGTTGCACTAGCCTGGCTGAATGTGGGATAAACTCTGCCTCATCTTACGAGCCAGGTTCTCCTCCCATCTCCAGCATCAAAACTCCTCAACACTGTAAGAGCTGTGATCTGGGAAACACTGTGTTGCCTCCAGTGTCACTGAGTTAAGGGTAGCGGTGGGCAATCAGGATCCTTGAAAATCAGACTAGTGGTTTTGAGGCTTTTTGACATTTTGTTTCCAGAGGACTTCCTAACATGGAAACATTATCTTATCAATTCTACAGCCACAACGATCTCAGAGTTGATTTCTGGCTTATTAAAAACAATGCAGTGTGCCAGGCTGACACAAGATTAACTCTACCTAAAAAAGCAATTTGCTGAAAGAGAAAACCTGTTTTTCTAGATCCTTTGTGTACTTCATAGTCACCTATCATCATGATAATGGTATAATAAGTGGCAGCATCCAATCTCCCCTTCCCCTCCCACCCAAGGGGCTGCCTTTGCTCTGCACTCCATGCAGGACACTGCCAGGGATGGAGCATTCACCACTTCTCTGGGCACCTTGTGCCAGTGGCTCAGCACCCTCACAGGGAAGAGCTTCTGCCTGAGATCCAACCTGAACTTGCCCTGTTTCAGTTTGAACCCATCACCCCTTGTCCTATCGCTACAGTCCCTGATGAAGAGCCCCTCTCCAGCATCATTGTAGCCCCATTCAGACACTGGAAGCTGCTCTGAGGTCTCCACACAGCTTCTCTGCTCCAGGCTGAATAGCCCCAGTTGCCATGGGGCTCTGACCAGAAGAGACCAGTGTCCTGGTGTGTCTGCTAAGCACCTGGTCTGTGGAGTAAGGCAGGTAGTGCCCTAGAGAGCTTACCAACTGCTGACCCAGCCTAGGACCTGACATTCACAGTGTGGTCTGCAGCCTCCCCAGGAGCTGGGAGCAAGGTGTATGCTTTGGAAAGGTGTAGCTCAAACCCAGGGAACACTTCGAGACTGGAAAATAAAACAGGGTTTAACCAAAACAGTGAGGATCTTGCAAGCCATGCCATTTTCTTCCCTAGTGTCCTACCAACCAAGCTGTTGCCTCTCTTCTTCCCAAACCTCCTGGAAAAATGCCTACCTGGTTTCACCAGTCCCTTTCTTGGCCATTGAGAGAAGAATGGAAGAATTTTAGCAGGTCTGGTATTGAGCTTTTTCCAGTGGACTGTCATCACATTATGTTCTGCATCTTCAGTGATCCAGATGGATATTGCTAAGCTGGATACTGCCTCAGTGCCAGTGTAGAGACACTCACAGGCCCCTTCTGGGTGCCCCTTCACAGGAAAGCAACAACTGCATGTTAGCCAGGGGACACAGATGGAGCAGGGGATGACGGGCACCCTCATGGGAAATGTGGTTCTGCGTTTGGGCAGCAGAGCAGTTACCACCCAGCTGCTGCTCTCAGCACCTTTTCAGGCTCAATCTATTCACTACACACTCAGTGTGCCCGAGATCATGCAGAAATACCCACCCCAGGATCCACCATCTCAAAGCAGACATCACAGAGCAATGCCAACAGACTCGGAGCACAGCATCCCAGCAGAAGATACGATACGCTTGCTTTACAGCTACACACCTTGCAGCACTCCTCACAAAATGAGGGCAGGGATCAGAGCTCTGTAATTGTGTTCTCACATGGAAGAAGATATTCAACTGGTGCAGTCAAATTCCAACTCAAAAGAGCACACACAAAGGAAATAAGTTATCTTCCCGCTGTTTACATTCATTACACTGTGTAACTCAGCACTGGGCACGAATTTTTGAAGGGCAAACATGGTTTGCCTGGGTTTGTTCTAGTGGAAGAAAGACAAACAGTTTGGGCAAATTAAGAACAAACCTTAAGCCTCCTCTGCAACATAAAGTTAGGTTTCAGAGTGAAAGAAGAATGTAAAGATCCAAGCAACTGTTTTGTTTTCATTTATTCAGATTGCCACTGTCTTTTTGTAGGCTTAAACTAACTAAAACTTCCTGCAGGGTTTAAAATAACAATAGTGTGCATGACTTTAACACAGTAGAATACAGCAAACTGCTCTAACTTGCTAACACATAGAGAAAGGAATGTTCGGCTGACAGGGGAAGGAACATCACAGGACTGATAAGAACTAAGGAGACAGTAAATAAGACCAAGAATGCTGGCCTTCGAGACAGCAGAGTGGTGCCCAGCAACAGAACAGAAGCTAGGACATGCCAACTGCTAACTCAGCACTAGGACCTTGTGAGTGTGTGCAAGCACTGAAGTCACTCAGTAAACACAGCAAGGAAGACTATCAGAGACCACCATAGACCCTCACCCGGCAAGAAAGAGCATGCTTAATTAGGATGCAAATACTATAATTAGGTCCCAGAAATCTCATGAATATGTAAATCATTTCACTGGAAACTGTGAATATGCATGAGTATGCTAAATATAGAACTGCTGCCCAAGTAATGGACGTGCTCACCTTTGCAAAGCAATTCACGTGTGCGCCCAGTGCTGTGATACAGAATGATACATTCTAAAGGTCCACATCAGGTCTTGGAGAGTTTCTCTACCACCTTTTACAGTAACATTTGCAAACCTCAGCCTGTTCTGGAAGCAGAAACATTAGGAAATGAATCTTTAAAAGATTTCTTGAGTTTATTGAGCAGACCTGGTTCAACTGGAATGTGCAAGTCCATGCAGTAAAAATCACTCAAATAAGAATAAAAGTTCACTCATTCTTCTTTTAAAGCAAAAGATGGGCCAACCCAACCATGAAATACAGATCTGAGGACAGATTCTGGGTACTGCAAACGCCTTGGCTTTGTGATCAAACTTCACTGTAGCTTACTACTGACACAGAGCAGTCAGGAAGCTTTGACCTGATCAGCAGGTGAAATTCCTTCTCAAGGGCTACAAAGTCCTTGAGGGACCTTGGCAGCCCATGATACGAGGGCTCTGCAAGTGGTTCTTCTGATTCCCTGCTAGTTTTGTCAAAAGCCATTTCCCCTTCAGCTTCTGCAGCAGGGCAGTTACATAGCCCATGGATTTAGTGGTGGCAAGATGATCCATCCCTGTCAGTGATCAAGACCAGCTTAGACAGGGCCTTGGGCAACACGGTCTAGTGTGATGTGTTCCCTGCCCATGGCAGGGGGTGCAACTGGGTGAGCTTCAAGTCCTTTACAACCCAAACCGTTCTGTGATTCTAAGAGCAGACCTGATTTTGATAGTTCCCTCTATATGACATGAAAGGAAAGGGAACACTCACCAGGTGATGCTATCATTATTGGGCAGCTGCCAGGATCATTGCACTGGACTTTCAGCTCTCAACAGGGAGCACAGGTAGTTTTGCCCATGTATAATTTGTGACACATACCCAATGAGTCACTCCTAACAAATAAAGTGGCACCCATACCACCCCATTACTGCCCTGAGCATAACAGCAAGATAGTGAAGCCAATCTAATTACCTCTTCCCCCAACTAATGATTGCTCATTGGATTTGCCATGATTCATAGCCAGCCTTTGACCATCACCAGCCCTGCCCACAGCATCCTCCTGGTCAGATGAGAGCTGTGGTAGCTATGCAAAGGATTTGGCTTGCTCAAGACACTCTTAGCCAGCAGCTGCAATGAGGTTTGCAAGGACAGGTGATAGGGGAGCCAGGCAGTCCCCTTTCTGCAGCAATGGGATATGCACAGATGAATGTCATGGGGCTGTTTTGAAGCTCACCACTTCACCTTTGTGAGCTGTAACAACCATGGCAACAAGACCAGTTCAGACTGAAATAGAAATGGGTGCGAGGTCCAACATCAAAGAGGAACAATTTCTAACCCACGCTGCTCTCAGCATAAGGCTCCACAGCAAATCAGTGCTTAGCCTGCTGAAAGCCCCCAGGAGCTGCTAGTCTGCTCTCCACAACAAGGACTTCCCTGTCCTTGGGCTCAGGGATTCTTTGGTTTTTTACTGCTCTAATTACAGGGAGGGTTTGGGGCAAACAAAGCCAAGCCCAGGTGCCCCTGGGCCTTCTTCTCCCATAGCCCAACATGCCCCGCTAAAAGCAGCAGTGGAGCTTAAGATATCGCTGTTGCTGGGATTTAAGTAGAGGACCGATGCCAAATGCCCTCCCCCCCCCCTTATAATTTTTAATAACTCTTTGTTTTTTCACACCACTCATAAGCCAGTTGTGTGTGAAGAAGTTGAACAAAGGCACTATTGCCCCCCACTTGCACTGACCCCCAACACCTCTATCCCAAGGAAACTTTCTGAAGGTCAGCAAGGAAACACAGGCCTGCATACAAGGGAGAACTAAAGGACTAGGGAGAGAGGAAAACCTCAGTTGCTCCAGGGTAAATCCTTACCTACAGCTGTGTTCCTGTGTGATTGAAGGAAGGATGCTGTTTCTCACTGTGTTATGAAGCTGGCTTTTCCCTCTCTCTGAACTGAGGAGCACTGGAGGGGGCTCAGTTCAGGGAACAGTTCAGGGATGCATCCTGCTGTACATTCTGTGCCGGGAGGAGAGTAGCTCAAGGTTACCCTGCAGCCCTGCTGCAGCAGGGAATCTGGGACATGACTCAGGGATACAGCATCAGCAGGTCCTCTCCCCCGCTCTGCCCAAAGCAGCATCTTCAGTTTCAGGAGCCTTTGAGCAGATGCTAGGTGAATCCAGGAATGAAATAGCACAGCAAAGAACACCTGAGAGATAGCTAGCATATATTCAGTATCTCACAGCCCCTTACTCAGTGCAGGGAAGAGGAACACATGCTACAGCTCATCTGTACAGCCCTCAGCTTCCCTATAGCATAGGAGCCCCATGCAAAAAATAGGCTGGGAGAAGAGTGGGACACATTCATGCCCAGGAGACACGGAAAGATAACTGAAAGTTTTTGTAGCTGTGTGCCCTGTTTTCAGACAGGACATTATTGTGTTTTATATTCTGACTTGGAGACTCTCTCCCCTGTTTCTCCCAAACAGCAGCATCACTGCTAATTGCAAAGTGCTGTGTGGGAGTTCCAATTAAGCAGCTTTCACTGAACGGCACTAGGATGTATTTAAAACCCTTTATGGGGTTCTGTGTATATTTAAATCATGGAAGAAACTTTGTTTCCTGGCAAGTGCATTGCTGATAAGAGCAGCTCTGTAAATAACCATGGAACCAGCTTTTTCAAGGTGGGAGTCACTTGATACACGGAGTGAGCAGGAAGAATATAGCTTCACAGTGCATTGGCATTAGTAGCATAAATTGCAGCACCATAGAGCAATATTTACTCTGAAAGCAGAAACAGATCTATATGCTAAGGCAGAGCCATGACTTTGAGGGAACCACTGGGTTGCTATTGAATCCAGCTTCTGCTGCAAAACTTCACTAAGGCATTTAGATACTTTCCTTTTAGATAACTGTCTTCCTGAGTAAAAGTACTGTTTCTTCTTAACAGCTGAATAACACTCACCTCCCTCTCTGGGTTTGGAAGAGGCTGCTGAGGAAGCAGTAAGACAAGTACAGTGAGGTGCCACAACTTCACTACAAGTATGACAATACATTGTGCTCCTGACTCCCCATGTCTTTACACAACAAGCTCAGTTGTCTATGGAGAAAATGATGTTTCTTCCTCTCAGTTTCAGAAACAGCTTTAAAAGTGCTGGCACAAAAGCTCAAGAACTAGAAGGGAACTAAAATGTGATTAATCACATCTGGTTTGAAGGCAAGTAGTGTGGAGACTCCTGAGTGTTAATCCTTGAAGCTGAGTTTGATCCTAAGGCTTTTCAACACTCACAGGTATGGAAGTGCTGACTGCTTCAGCTTAACCAGGTTCCTCATGCTGCACTGTAAGGAAAAGTGTCGGGAAAGAGCATAAATGGACATTGAGACAGGGATGGGATGGAGGACAAGCCACACTTTATACTATTAACACATCTGGTTAACTCAATGGATCTGTTGGGGTTTTTTCCCCAAATGGGAAATAATCTGCTGCAGGATTTTTAGTTCTGTGCATCAGAGCCCTGGTTGCCACCCAGAAGAGGGGACCTTAATAACAGGGTCTTGCTACACATCCGAGATGACAACACACAAAGGCTGCTGTTAGCGACATCTCCTTCTGGGTACCATACAAGGCATCCAGATGAGATGAGGGAGACAGAGGCTTCACACCTTTCACTGGAGAGCTGTTATCACTTCTGCACTACCACTGTGCCATGTGGGTCTCCCGACTCACCCTAGATTCAGCATTGCTGCTCAAGTACAATGAGCTGGGGTAATAGAAAGTGATACCCAAACACACAATATATAGGGAGGGATGCAGCAAGTAAATTATAGAACCACAGACTGGTTTGGATTGGAAGAGATCTTAAGCTCATCCAGTTCCAACCCCCTGCCACAGGTAGGGATACCTTCCACTAGAGCAGGTTGCTCCAAGCCCCATCTGACTTGGCCAAATCTATCACATGTCTCTCTATCAACCCAGAGGTGCAGCCTGGTAATGTTTTTGGCTGCAGTCATGTCTCTCAAAGTGTTAACTCATATTGCTGACAGGTTTTGCAGCCCTCCTTTAGCTCTAACTTACAGTGACTACATTGCCAGCAACAGCACCTGAGCACTGCTAAACTCAGACTGGGGCTAGCGTACTGGATTTAGTCATGCTTTGGGACAGTGGTGGTCTCCCATCTGCAGAGTGAACTGAGTTAAAAAAATCAGAGCCTCAGAGAAGGGCATGAAAACATCTTGGGGGCTTTGGAAATAGGGGTATTTGCACTGGATGATCTGCAAAGGATCATGAAAAGTTGGGATGGATGAAGGTTTAAATCAGTGGTGGAAGGAGTACATTGGGAAGATGGCACAGAGAAAATAGGAGTTAGGCAGACAAAAACAAAGAGAGGGAGAGGGAGCAGCATGCCACTAACAGGGAAATGTAACTGGATCTGGAAAGCATCATCAGTGTAAAACCACAAAGTCAATGTCAGTCATTCCCATTTACTTTAACATTTCATTTATTGCTCCATCACTGTTGCTGTCCTACTCCAAAACTTGACAGCTCCTACAAAAACCATGCTCAGGTTCACTGTCAGTGGTAAAGAATTTTGGTTTTCCCACCTCATCCTTCCCTAACCCCAGCTATGTCCCTTGGATGGGCTGTGCATCATGGCCAGAAAGGTGGGAATTCAGGCAGGTTTTGATCTTTTACCTTTCTGCTCAATCAACCCTCCTGTATTCACCCTTTTGTTCTTGGAGAGAAATAAAAGCAAAGAGAAGAATGAGCAAGAAGATCCCTGCAAGCTGAAGTGGTATCACAGGAGTCAAAGATCAACACTGACTTTCAGTGGCTGCTGCCCCAAGCCCAGGCTGTACCTGTGCGTACAGCAGCACCACAGCACACTTAACTCTCCAGGAGCCAGGCAGGCCCTCCTGTGCTATCTCCTTCCCTAAGGGATTAAGTATAATACATTTCTGCTCTTTCTGAGCAAAGATCAACCTCAGAATTCATACCATTAATGATGAAGTGTGGGAAACTTTGTTCCCTGGGATCCTGTTCTGCCCTCTCTGCTGCTCCCCAAAGGGCAGGTTGAAACACTAAAACAGTAAGATCAACTGCATTTCTCTGGTCTAGATGCTGCCCCAAAGTACCTATGGAGACCTGACTCCCCAGGTCATTGTGCCCAACCCAAAGCACCCAGAGCACTCCCATTGTAACAGGGCTCCTGCATTCCAGAGGGAAAACTGCTGCTCTGGGGGAGGATAGGAAAATAGTGGCACAGAGCAGGCTCCCTCATCCATTGCTACAGAAGAGGCTTTTCCTTGCCTCAGGACAAGCTGGATTTGCAGGTCACAACAGGGCACATGGGCAGAGAGCAGAGAGGAGATGCACTCACTATCCCAGGGGGTCTCCAGGCACGAATCGGGCTGAGATTAACCCAAATGACCCTGTGTTCCCAGGAGATGTGAGTCAGAGTGAGTCAGCTCCTGTGCAGCCCTTTCTGCTCTCAGCTGCACAAGGAACACTGTATTATTAATGGCAAGCTTAATGAGGAGGTGGAAACAGCAGCTGTGCTCCACAGTGGTGTGCACACAGGTTTTGGTGCCTAGAAATGCTCCACATCGTCCTTCCCCCTGCCCACAGACATGGTGTGTGTCCTATGGAGATTTATGACCAGGGTTTCTCCTCCTGAGAGCTGCCACT
Organism: Agapornis roseicollis; assembly: GCA_002631895.1. Taxonomy (NCBI): domain Eukaryota; kingdom Metazoa; phylum Chordata; class Aves; order Psittaciformes; family Psittacidae; genus Agapornis; species Agapornis roseicollis. The sequence continues at coordinate 21,752 of NDXB01018772.1, read as the reverse complement.
CTGAAGAGAGGTGTTCCTTGCCCATACAGGGTGACCATCTTTCCCTTTTCCCACCAGCAGGTTATCCAAGACCCTCCAGGACAGGACTTATGGAGACCCACCATCACCTTTTCCCTATCTGCAACCAGCTTGTGCTTCCTCCTGGCCAAAAGGGGGAAAAACCCACCTAGCCCAGGCTTCGTGTCAGGTACTGATTCATGGGAACTGATAAACCCATAGTGGGGGTTAGGCTGCTGAGGAGCACAGCAGGATCCACACACACCATGGATGGTGTTTGTGAAGGGTGGGGGGCAGTCCTGGCCTGTGTTAAGTTGCATTTCTGCCTGGTTTAGCACATATTAGCCTCTTAAAATGGGGACTAAAGGCCAGCGTCTGCTGCAGAGTGAATTTGTGTGAAAAGACAGAGGAACTGCTGTTAAGGACCCTGCCTGGATTTTCCAGCTGGGCAAGCAGGTTTTTCTGCCGCTGTGTACTGTGGGCTCTGCTCCTTCCCAAAGGTGGTAGCTTAAATTGGAGGTAGACGGATGGTACCTGCCAAGTTCAACATGCCTCCAAGACAAATGCGGCTCTGTGCAAGAGAGGCTCCCGCGCCATAGCCAAGGCTATGCAAAGGCCAGCTATGGAAAACAGCAGGGAGAGGGTTTGGCTGCCTGAAAATGCAACTGCTTCTTGTAATGTCGGCAGAAACTCTTCAAGGAAGGGTTGCTGGAAGGGCAGAGAGAAAAATGTGAAACACGGCCCCAGCTGGGGTTTTGGTGTTATTATTATTGCAAGAGTTCATTCCCAGTTCCCCTGCTCTGCACACAGACATTGCTCTGTGTGCTGCTGCTCCCCCTGTGCCAGGACTGGCAGGTTCCAGCCTCTTCCAGCAGTCACACCATGTCCTAGGCTCATATCCCATCTCAGCCTGTCCCCACTGAGCTGAGTCCAGAGCAAGAGAGGTGGAGAACAACTGGGACCTATATTCTCTCCAGGATCTCTGAACTGCCTCTCCTGGGTGCTGCTGGATTAAAATCAAAGCTCCCCCTTGTATGGGAGTTTGGGGTGATCAGTCAGAGGCCAGCTTCAAGCAGAACTGATTCCTCCCTTGATACTAAAGGGAAAGAAGCAGAACACCCCAACCCCTCCCATCCTAGTGGAGAGCATCAGTGACTGCAGGACTCAAAGCACTGCATGGAAAGAAGTGGATTGTTCCCTCTTCATGCATCTGTTTCTCAGGTGGGAATGGCCATGGTTTGCCCTCTTCATATGTAAAACTTGCAGTAGCCCATGATGAAGCACTGAGCTCCTACATTTAATGCAAAGCTGGGATCTGTGATTAAAGTACAATAACCACTATAAGCAGATTAAAGAATAATAACCAGTAACTTGGTCATTCATAAATCCATTCTGCCATCCTCATCTATCCCAATTTGCTAGCAGACCCCACCAGGAAGGTGTCTGCAAGCAAAAGATCCAAACCTCTCCAGGCAGAAACCCCTTTAATAGAGGCCTTACACCATACTACATGGGGATGCCCAAAATACGATAGCAGGAGAAAGAGCAGAAACCATGGGAAATGGAAGGGAATATGCTGCCAATGATAAATCTGCTTCAAGGAACAGTTTTAGAAGCACAGTGGCAGCTTTGCCCCCTTCTCCCCCCTCCCTAGCACTCACCCCCAAGACCGTGTTAAGCTCAGCCCTAGATGCTTCAGGGTTTTCTGCACGAGCAAATCACCACCCCTGGGCAAAACCCACTGGATCTCAATGGCCATCCTGGGGCTGGAGAAGGTGTTTGGCCAGAATGGACAGAGATACTGGGAAGGGAAAGGAAGGAGAAATAGGTATGGAAACATCTGGGCACATTGCAGCTGAGGCTGTGCCCATTCGACAGCGTAGAGGTACCACTATAGGAACCTAATGAAATGCAAAAGTGATGTCGTTGAACTGCTGGGCAAGGACCTTTTGACAAAATGGTCTTTCCTTTAAAAAGTCAGACTCAAACTGAGACATCCCATGGAAATGCATCCGTGTCCACCAAAGTTTCCTCAGGCACTTCCCTGGACCTGGTCTTGCCTGACTTGTCACACTTGTTCTCCTTCTCCATACGGTTTTGCCTGGAAAAGCCCCAGAGCAGATCCACAGCTTGAATGCTGCCCTGTCCAGCTCAAGCAGGAATGTGGTGGATCTGTGTCTCACACCCCAGCTGTGTACCCCGGCTCTTGGGTAGCATTTTTAACCCATTACATCCTTCCTTCTCTTTCTTCCCCTTCCATCCAGCACCCAAGTAACCCATCTGATTTTCCTTGTTTTCTCTGCCTGTAAAACTCACTCTAAGACTACCAATAGATCCAGTTGAATTATTCACTGCAGTTACTATCATTAATCCAGCCTATTTGCTGAGCCACCCCTGATGGGTGAGTATATTTGTCATCCCTAAGTATTCACCAAAATAGCCTGGCTGAGCCATTTAGCCTGGGGCCATTTGTAGTAGTTATTTGTGTTCCTTTCCATTACAACTCATCACTTCCTTAATGGCCAGCACAAGCCCTGTGCAGCACTGAAACCCCACTTGGGTGCTGTTTTGAGCACCTTGGTGCAGGGCACATTCCCCTGATGTGTTTCTGCTTTAGCAGCCTATTGCCAACATGACACAGCTTTGGAGAGTACAGCACTGGCTCCCGGAGATGGAGCTGTAGCTCCCCACATTAATGCTTTCCCCCTCTATAACTATTCCTTTTTCCTTCATTCCCTCCAGTCACAGCTTTTCCTGGCTATGGACACCAGAGTTATGTGGATTTTCTGTTTGCTCCTTCAGATGTGCACATATGAATGGGTGGAGAAGATGTGCTGAATGCCAAAGATCATATTTTTCCAAGTGTTGTAGTAGGTTCTATGGTTACGGTCACAGAGAGCAATGGAAATGCAAATGCTGAAGTGGCCACGGAATCTGGCACTCAGCCTCTGTGCATAAGACCGGGTTTAACATGAGCAGCTATAGGCTAAGTGATCTGTTTGAAATAGAACCTGTGCACAGTGCTGAAGCCTAATCTGTTGTGGAAGTCAATTCTGGTGATAGCTGCCTGAAAACTGCATATTCTGGTGCCTGCTTACTTCCATTTCTAAGCCCTCATGAGGATGTGCAATATCCTCAGTTGCACAGAACCCTTTATAGTCACCATGGAGCTCATCATTATTTGCTATCAGTGCAATATGTGTTTCATATAAATTAAGCAATAGCTACGCATGTGTATTACAATTTGAAGGGTTCACCCCCTATTAAGTATAGGGTAATGTGGCAAAAAATCCCTATTAGTGGCCTATTTGATGCAAAACCTGACCAGTTAAAAAGGCCCTCTGCCAGCCAGTCAGCTTTTCATAAAATACATTAACATTTAACCTTTAGAGCAGCCTTCCAGTATCTAAAGGGGTTCTAGAAGAAATCTGGAGAGGAGCTTTTTACAAGGGCCTGTAGTGACAGGACAAGAGGGAATGGCTTTAACCTGACAGAGGGGAGATTGAGATGAGCTCCATCAGAGCTATAGAGCAAACAATGAAGTCACAGTGTGTCAAGACACCAGATTTCAGAGGTTCTGCCTGTAAATTCTTTAGCCTCTGATAATGAGTTTTTGCAAGCAAGTGATAAAATACAGTTTCTGCCTCCATTTTAAATGAAACCAGTGTGCGACGAACACCCCCAAAAGAAGAAATATATTGTTCCATAGCTTGATATATTCACAGTTTTAGGCCTACACATTGCATTAAATGAGTTACCATCAATCAGCTACAAAATGCTTTAGGGTTGTGAAAAGCGCCGTGTTTTAGAGAACCAAAAGATGTACTGCAGAGTCCTTCATCATGAGGACAGGGACACTGCTTTGGGAATGGGTTGTTTCCAAAGATAAAGCCTCATGGATCAAAACTCAAACCGAGAAATAACGGCACAATTATACTGATGCTCTGCAATGGCCCTGGACCAGCTGCCAGAAACACACCATTAACAAAGGCAGTGCAGGAAGTCTTTACTGACTGCGCTGCATGGTGGTACCCCACATCCCTCCCTCTCTTTCCCCATGTGGGCAGGAGCCCCATTGACACAAACAGTGAATTTGTCTAGGTAGAAAGAAGAATTTATGTTCCATGGAGCCTTTCATAACCGAAGGGAGAACTTTACCACAAGACCTTTTTTGTTTTGGATAAATGGGCCAGTCTGTAAATCTATAGTTGTTAAAGCTCCGTGGCTGGGACTCGTCTATGCATGAAAATTATGTATCAGCTTTCTGCACCTGATCTCCACACATCCTGTAACTTGGATGTTAATGCAAGCTGGGAATGTATCCCTAAGCGGAATCAAATCCTTTCTTGCCTTGATTCTGCAGCAAAGACTACTCCAGGAGCAAGGTGAGCACACTGGGTTGGTGGGAATTATGGTGTGAACAACATCACCCTTCAAAAGCCTTCCTTGTAATCAAATCCCAAGGGTCATAGACTCATAGAGGGACCTTCAAAGCTCTTCCTGTTCCAATCCCCCTGCAATGAGCAGGGACATCTTCAACTAGATCAGGTTGCTCAGAGCTCTATCCAACCTTGCCTTGAATGTAGAAAAGTTGCCTTTATATGTGCTTTTTTTTCCAGGGCAGAAGCATTCAGAGGGGGACCACTGCAGAAGAGTGTTGGTCTGCATGGACCAAACCTCAACAGGCTTTCAGAGAGTGGGACTAGTGTTACACTCTTGCCCATACACAGGTTGCAGTATGCTGAACAGGGTGAGCTACTGGCAGAGGCTGCTCAAGGAAGCGGTAGATGCCTCATCCCTGGCAGTGTTCAAGGCCAGGTTGGACAGGGCTTGGAGCAACCTGCACTGTCGGAAACTGCCATGCTAAAAGCCCAGATGTGGTATCAGTTCACCTTGGATAAAGAATCACTTGAAAGGAGTTTTTCTCACAGGAACAAAGCTCACCTTGCTGCCTGCTGCCTCTGCCTTCTTCCAGGCAGTGATCTGCAACCAACCGCAGGAACAGGAGGGGAGGTGAAGGAAGGGAATTGAATGCTTGAACACTTGGATGCATATTATCATATGTTTTACATGTAAAATAGGTTAAAGTACATCAGGAGAAGAAGAAAACATAGAACAGCAGGGTCATGATTACATGGTGAGGTCAGAGCACACAGGAAAAACTCACCTTAAGTAAAAAAATAAAGTCTGGATCAGATTCCTGCATATCCAAGAGTTTCAAATCTTGTAAAGAATTACGATTAACCTGACTGACAGCATTCAGAGTGCCAGGAGAGCTCAGTGAAGCAAATCACACTGAACTAAAACTAGCAGCATCTAAAATCCAACTATCTATTTGGCATCCACACATAATGCTTCCCTGGCCCCAGACACATTGCATCACTCAGCTTTCACAGTGCCATCAGCTCCTTGCTTCCAAAATCACTGGTGAGTGGATGGCTGTTGTTCACATGCTGCCTGCACCTGCCTAAAGGCAGCAAGCCCAATTGCTGGACATGGGTTGGGATTGTCCCCAATGTTTCCTTCAATGTTTATTTGCTGATTTGTTTTCCAGACAGCTGGAATCTAAGATGTGGAGACTGTCAGTGAAAGGATGGAAAAAGACCAGATACAATCGGATGAGATCATAGATCTTGAAATAGGCTAAAATCCCACATGGCTCAAAATGGATATGAACCCTGTCCTGACATAAGCAAAGAGGGGTTTTCCATGCTTCACATGCTATGGGACTGTAAGGCAAGAGATAAGATCTGCTTCTAGGAGGACTTAGCACAGTGAATGAATGCTGAAATCAAGTCTTGTCTCTCTGCTCTAAATCCTCTGTGTTCCTTGCATCCACGCAGACAGTACACATGGACTTGCTCATCCTAGGCATCTTTTCAGCTCTAGGTTCACTACTCCCACTTGCAGTCCTGTATGCACACAGGCCATGCTCTGAGCCATGCTTAAGCACTCACTGCACTCACTCAAGCCCATGTTCTCGCTCCCAGGGTCTGGAGGAACTGGTGTGATTGTGCTACAGACTGGTTTGCAGCAGTAATCCCAAAGCCAGCTCCAGCTGGCAACTTTGAGTCCAAAGCATGGCTTAGCTAAGTGCCAGCACTGTGGATGCCCAAGAGTGTCTTGTGAGGAATAACTTCCAGGGAGCACAAAAAGAACAACACAGAGCATTAGAACAGAGTAGCCATCTAACTCCCCATGCAGCATTCATTTCCATCTGTAGAATACCCCTCTGGGGAATGCTAAATGTGGGGGCTTTGCCTGAAGAAACAGTAAGGTGTGCATCATTTGCAGGTGATGCACAGTGCACTGGTAACATCTAGAGAGTAAGAAAGCTCCACAACATCTTCCCAAAAGGGAGGATGAGCAGCACAGTAGTGGTCAAAATGCCAGGCTCATGCCAGGGGGTTGGAACTGGATGAGCTTAAGGTCCTTTCCAACCCAAACTATTCGATGATCAAGGCCACAAATCTCTCATGACTCATATCATGAATCATATGTACCACAAAACAGAGAAAAGAGTTTCAGGATCAATAAAAAGCCAGATGTCCCATGATTACATCAGTGCCAATGGTGTCAATATGAGAACACTTACTTCTTATAGAAGACTCCATATCTACCTAATGCAAAGGCTTTTCACTCGTCTCTCAGTATTTCACATTGGATACAACACTGGATTGGAGAGGCTACTGGACTTACCTAATACAATAATTTCCATGCTAATATGCTTGACAACCTTGATCTTCTCATATCTGACAGTGGAGTTTCTTCTTGTCTGTATCCCCCTTCTGCACAGATACATGCTATCTGCATCCTTGTCACAATGTGTTTGCCTGGGTACAGCTTCTGACAGAAGAGCTGCATGAGGATGTGTCTGGGTGTTGATGGGAGCCTGATGTGGAAAAAGGTAAAACTGGAAGTAAAAAAACATTGGAAGCTGTGAGATGAGAGACAAGAGGAAAGGAGGAGGCCCAGATGCCCGTCCTGTCTGGCACAACATCCTCCCAGACTCCATTTTAGGCTCTGCAAACACCTTTTCCTGTTAACAGTTACCATTGAATGCAAGGGAGTTTGTCTCCTGGGCTCTTCCAGAGCAGCTTCCCTCCACTCCTGCACCAGCCCCAGCACTTTGTTTTATGCATCCTTCCACCTCTTTGACATGGTTCATAATCACACCATCATCAGTGCCCACTTTTCCTACTGATCTCCCGGCTGGATACCAGCAGTGGCATGTGGGAACTCTTACCAGCCAGTGCCAGCTTTGACAGCAGGTTTCCATTGTTGTCCCAATGCCCAGTGATGTCAAGCAGCATTGACTTCCAAGAAAACTTCCTGACCCAATAGCCATCTCACCTCACCACAGGGACGCATTTCTTTGGGACCACCTAATTAGACAACTTTATTGCTGTGCAAGGACCCCCAGAAGCTAATAAAACAACCAGGGTAAAGCACTTGGAGCCCATAAACACTGGTTAAGAAACAGGCATAAAAGGCAGTTTGAAGCATGACCATCCATGCCATTACTCCTGTATTCAGGCTGCCTGACCCTCTGCATGATAAACAGCTTGTGAAGGTTCCTTGAAATGCTTGCAGATGACTATTATTTGCAGGAGATCTGAAATGCAGCCAGTAGAGCCCTGAGGCTAAACCCATGCCTTTTCCTAGCCTTGGGAACTGCTATCCTGAGTTTGCTACTGTAGATAAAGCATTAAAAATGAATAAACGTTCTTCTTCCCATCATTCCCTCCCACTACTCTCCCCCTCTTCACCTTAATATGCCTGAGAAACCTTTTAGCACTGAGCCACAATACCCCACAGTAAACTAGTGCCCCTTCTAATCACAGGGATCAAGCACTGCTCGAACACCAGTGCCACAGATTGCACTGGGGATGCTGGGGACCAAGGGAAGAGGGAAGCAGCAGAGAGAAAACCAAAAGCAAAAGACAGAAGCAGAGGAACAAGGGCTTTGCCTCAGCTGCCATTCTCAGGCCTGGCTTGAGGGCTGTTGTTTGCCATTGGGAAGCTGCACACAAAAATCTTCCCCTGCAGGAATGTCAAGAAGGTCACGAAGTCAAACACTTGGGACTTAGGAAATACCAGCTTTCTCAGAACATCTCTTATTCCACATACACATGTGCAATGAAGTGCTGTATTTTTCCAGAGCCCCTGCCTGATTGTTAGCCCAAGATGTAGGCAAAGGCAAGCAGAATCCAGACATGAACAGTCATTTACAGCATTCCCTGACTTTTGACCAGTGGACTTTGTAACTGCAGCAGCCCTCTTTCAGCATTGGTATGTGTCAGTATGTTGATGCACACACATACATAGACACACACAACGTGGATTTTCAGCCTCCACCAGTGTGCAGAGCACTGATGGAAGTAGGAAGCCTTGTGCAAGGTTGTGCAAGCCAGGACACAATCTCCAGAGCATGGAGATAACACATCTGCCATGCTGAGCATCACTACACCCATCAGCTGAGTCACAGGGGTTAGGTACCCACGCAACTAAAGCAATTGGTTGTGGTTATTGCAAGGCTTGGGAAGAGGCAGCACAGCTACAAGTGAGGCAAGAAAGCAGCAGCACTTCTGCCACCTTCCCAAGCCTTTCCAAGTGAGTGGTTTGGATCAGTTAACTCTTCACCAACCAGCAGACACATCCTCTCGATCAATGCTCTGATTTAGCAGGCAATGAGGAAATGAGCTTTTCCTCCTGTTCTGCGTGCTTAAAGAGAAGGTAGTCCAGGAACATATTACCCGACAAGATGACAGTCATTATACATGAGCATCTGCCATATTGCAGCCTCCCAGGTTTATTTGAAGTTACAGATGTTTTTCCTGCTTTTATGGAAGGACTGTGTGCTGGGTTTGGCTGAGATAGAGTCAGTTTTCTTCATAGGTGCCAGTATGGGGCGATGGTTTGGGTTTGTGCTGGGAACAGTGCTGACAACACAGCGATGTCTTTGCTGTTGCTGAGCAGTGCTTACTTAATTTTTCTGCTTCTCACCCCACCCCATCAGTGAGCAGGCTGGGAGAGGACACAGTGGGGACACAAGAGGCTGGGAGAGGACACAGTGGGGACACCTAACTCCATCTGGCCAAAGGGATATTCCATGCTATATGGCATCATGTCCAGCTTATAAAGCTGGGGGAAGGAAAGGGGCAGACGTTCAGAGTGGTGGTGTTTGACCAAGTAACCATTACACATGATGAAGCCCTGCTGTCCTGGAGACGGCTGAACCCCTGCCTGCTCATGGGAAGAAATGAACGAATTCCGTGTTTTGCTTTGCTTGCGCACATGGCTTTTGCTTTACCTATTAAACTGCTTTTATCTCAACCCACGAGTATTCTCACTTTTACCCTCTCCCCATCACAGCAAGGGAATGTGAGTGAGAGTGGCTAGGTGGTTCCTAGCTTCCAGATGGGGATAAACCATCGGCTTGTTGATGCCAACAGCTTGTTGAAAATATCCTTCCCAGCAGCAACAGGCCACCCAAGTCCCATGGCAGCCTTAGTTTCCTGCCTGGATAAGCACAAATCTTGTAATCAGGAGAAGGCTTTGCAAAGGCCCTCGGTGGCTTTCCCTGCCTAGGGACAGGAGGCAGATAAGATGTGACTGTAAGTTTTGTACAGACCGTTTTCAGCTGTTCCTCTCTGGGCCACACAAACCTTTGCCTGAGGCACTGCTGCTTTAAAAAGGAAAAGCAAGAAAGAAAAAGCCAAACTTAATCTGCTCAGCAGCTTTGTTGGTGAGATATGGATCTGCCAGTTAATTCTGTCTGAGCACTCCTTAGACATACTTACGCACACGCATGTTTTTATTTACAGGAGACTGGCACACCCATGTCTGGCCCACTTCAGAGCCTTTGTTCCAGAGACCTGGCAGGGCTCTCTGAAAACAGGATCCCCCTTTCAAACCTATTATCCCATTTGCAAATAACGAGGTTTAATTTTGGTTGCAGTAAGCATCCAGAAGAGGAAAGCTTGACTGCCTGTCCACAGCTCATGAAGGGAAGAGGGCTGTGAGCAGACAAAGCAAGCATATCTTGAAGTTGGAGCAAATACTTATAGAAGACACGCTGTATTCTTCCAGCCTGGTAACCAGAGAGCTGGGCTGCTCTGTTTACTCTGGAAAGGAGTGACTCCCATCTGTGCAAGAGTTAGAGGCTCACAGAACTCAAGCCATTTGTGACAAATAACTGTAGAGATTTCAGTCTTTGCCGTTTGTAGGTTGTTTGAAGCAAGGTTCTTTTTTTTAAGCAAACCTCTTCTGTATTCATAACTATTTGGCAAACACCCCCGGGGGAAACACATTTCAGCTTCCCAATTGTTTGCAAGCTGTGTCCATTTGCTATTATTAGTTCTGTTGCAGAGTGGTGGACTCCAAGGGCTTGCATGAGAAGGAAGAGTTGCCCCTGGGCTAGGCGCAAGCAGGCAGCCCAGCCTTGATCAGCAATTCACACCCTGCCTGTATAAATGTACCTATCCACCACCTCCTCCACTGTAACACTATGAGTTAACAGGTCTGCTGTAAGCTCCAAGACACCCAGGAGCAACTGGTGTTGTTGTGAGAGGTGCTCATGGTATTTTTGGCTGCTGAATCATTTCTTTGCTGGGGAAAAACCAACAAAACAGAAAAAAAGACAGTTTCAGGGTGGCCAAAGCTATTTGTAAATTCAGGCAGCTCCACTTAGCGTGGAGCATTTGAACATTTAGCAAGCTGGAGACAGGCAGAGTGAGAGCTAGCTGTTCCAGCTGCTGCTGATTGAGGTGAGAAGGTTACCACTCCCAAGCACACTTCACTTTCCCCATACTAAACGCAGTTATGACATTCGCTCTTATACTCTGTTTAAGCAGTTTGTTTACTTCCAAACTCAAACCTGGAAACTTTCCACTTTCCAGCTTAATAATAAAGATAAAAAAACAACCCTAAGAACATACTAATAATTCAATTCTTTCTCTTAATTTTCCAGACCTTTGTTCATTGCACAACAGAGAGAAAGTGACACAGATGTGGTAAAATTACACTGCAGTAGGAACTGATGACAAGGTTGTGGGCAGAAAGTCATGACAACCAGCTGGGGACAGGGAGGAGAGAATAATCTGGACCAATAGCTGGAAGAGGGAGAGCAGGCAAGTTCATGGAGGAGCAATACCTTGGGTGTTACTGATGCATAGAAACTGCATTTGATTCAGGAAATCCCTGAAGATAGTTGAAGGTTGGGAGCTCATTCAGCTTGACATGCTTAAAGTCTTCCTTGGGCACCCACATCTGGCCATTGCTAGAAGCAGGACACAGCACTAGGCAGATCCTTGGTCTGGCACCAGAGGGTTACATGCCTGAGGAGGTGAACAGCTTAGTTCAGATCCCTGCTTCAGTTCCAGGTGAGAAAGTCTGGTGAAGAGATTGTCCATTTGGGTAGTAATGACGTTGCGTGAGACTGGGAGGATGAGGGGGAGGTGGTGATGCACTTTGAGCTTTATGCTCTACAGATACACTCATATAGAGAAGCACTGCTTTCTAAGGATCCTTGAAGACCGTAAATCAAGGCCAGATCACAGTGAGAACAAGTGGTGAATGCTCCATCCCTGGCAGTGTTCAAGGCCAAGCTGGACAGAGCCTTGAGTGACACAATCTAGTGCAAAGTATCCCTGCCCATGGTAGGAGGTTGGAACTAGATGATCTTAAGGTCCTTTCCAACCCAAACCATTCTATGATTCTGTGACTGTAAGTGATCCCAGTGTCTGGAGGAATATAAGTTGACAGGTCTGCTTTCTATGTCTCTTACCAAGGATACAGGTGTCCCTGTGATCAAGAAGCATTTGCTAATACATTCTTCCAGTGAAGCACTTTTCCAGTCCTTAGAACCTCTCCTAACAGCTTTACACAAATAATATTGCCTCCACTTTTTAAGGTCATGAAGACTCTTTTTTCTTTACTCTTAACAAAGGTTGTTGGAGCAAGTGGGATAAGTGACAGCATCTAGATTCGATCTGCATCATTAATACTGACTTCTAAAGAAGACAGTTCACACAGGGCAGGTGACAGGATCAAACATATTGTTTAAGCAGGCACAAGAAGAACAACCATCTGTCTTCCTTGCATCCTGAAGCTCTCTAGAGCATGTAAACGGCAACATTTTCATGTCAATAGATCAGCCAGTTGGAACAGTCCTGGGACCACTTCTCTCAACAGTTAGTATGGCTCAGACACAACCTCCTTGCATGGGAATCACAAGGTCTTTTTCTAGATGTGCTAAGTAAAGCATCACCTCTCAGAAATGCTGCAGTGACCTCTGCAGATTTACTCACACTATTGGCTCCTGCTGGGCAAATTCAGGATAGTAAAATGTACATTGGGGGCCACATGTTATAAGTCAACAAACTATGTTCTCCTACAGCATGGTGGAATAGAGTTTCTGGAGCATCAGGAGTATGTTGAACCCCTGATGTATTTATCTCCTGTGCAGCACAGGAGAGGTGAAAAGTTTGGTAGAAACCTCAGGTTCATTTCAGTATGTGTTCAAGTCATAGAGCTCTAGTTTTGGAAAGACACTTGGGAATTGGAGGGATCTGCAGCTTGCACTGAACTGCTGACAGCCAGGTACCATGATGAGACATGAACTGGACAAAATCCATGCCTCAGGCACTGGTCCTGGGAGCAGTTTGCCAAGTCAGCCTCATGTCTAGCCTTTCCAAGGTAACTGAGTTCAGTGGCCATTGCAAAACTGCTTCCCAAAGCCATTAGGAGCACCTGTCTTAATAGAGAAAACTGCAAGCCCCACAGGTTGTATTGTGATTTCTATAGGAGAACTGCAGGGATCTTCCCATGCCAATTGCTGCAGGGCCTTCCCAAGGGTTTTTGCCTAGGAACTGTACCCAGAGGTGAATTTACAATGACTGGCATAGCAGAGGATGTTTGTACCCTGCACCAGTCCAGAAAGCTCCCCTGTGCTACAGACAGGAGACTTTCCCACACATTGCATGCTGAGGGTTTGAAAACTTCCTCTCAGGTCTGATTTTAATTCACCAATGGTGTCAAAAGCAAGGCATAAACTGCCCCATGGGCACGGTGGTGTGGAAGCCCATGGATAAAGAGCTACACAGCCTACGCCCTCTCACTTGCTTCAGGGAACGGGCAAACCCATGCTCTTCATTCCTAGGAGAGGTGGCCCTGCTCTGCAGGCAGCTGATGTGAGCAAGCTCCATCTGCAACAGCATTAATGGTGATCCTTGCACATGGGGATTCCAACTCTTTTGCTGCGTGTTTTACTGATGCTGCATTCTGTAAGGATTCACTAATCTGTAGGATAGCTTTTCCAGTCAGAAACCCTAACAGCTAGAGATAAATTAAGCCGGAATTGGAGCTGCAACAAGAACATTTGAGAAATCCATCCAGCTTAAGCAAGATCCCCCAAGACAAGAAATCTCAGAGGGAGCCTAGGAAGAGATTATAAAAGAAAATAAGCTGAGGCACAACAGTCATGTGCTGGTGGGATGGCCCAGCAGGAATGAGAACACATGAGCCTGTACAGGCTCTTGTAAGCATAAGTCAAAGCATAAAGCACCTTCAGCTGTGACCAGAACTTCTTTAAGAAAGAGAAAAATGGCATCCTTCAGGATCTATAGTTCATATTTGTGGCTTTCTCCTACAGCATCTTCTGCTGCTGCCTTTCCCTGAGTACCTGTGAGAGTACAGAGGGGGAAAGCTAAGGAATCCCATGCATAAAAATGCATGCTCAGGCTGAGCTGCAGCCTGTTGGGTGCATTTCATAGCAACTCGAACTGGTTTGGGTTGGAAAGGAGCTTAAAGCTCATCCAGTTCCAACCCCCTGCCATGGGCAAGGACACCTCACACCAGACCAGGTTGCTCCAAGCCCCTGTGTCCAACCTGGCCTTGAACACTGCCAGGGATGGGGCAGCCACAGCTTCTCTGGGCACCCTGTGCCAGCGCCTCAGCACCCTCACAGGGAAGAACTTCTGCCTTCGATCTAACCTCAACTTCCCCTGTCTCAGTTTCNTGGGCACCCTGTGCCAGCGCCTCAGCACCCTCACAGGGAAGAACTTCTGCCTTAGATCTAACCTGAACTTCCCCTGTTTCAGTTTGAACCCATCACCCCTTGTCCTATCACTGCAGTCCCTGATGAAGAGCCCCTCTCCAGCATCCTTGTAGCCCCCTTCAGACACTGGAAGCTGCTCTGAGGTCTCCAAGCAGCAGTCCCCTATTAGCACAAAATACACTAATACCATACCTGTCCTCAGCAGGAAAAGAACAGGACAAAGGCACACTGTGATCATCTAGAACTACATCCTGAAGTTGGAGAGGCCAGGGACCCTTGCAGTGGTGTTTCTCACATTACAGGGTGGCAGCAACTGTCGCCAGGTAGTAGCGCTGGGATTTTACAGGCCATTTCTCAGCTCATTCCTGCTTTTTCTGTTGTGCGATGACAATCCTGAAGTCAGAAGATTCACCTTTACCATGCAACCCCACCAGCAGGACCACCCCACCTCTCATTTCATCTTATTGTCACACCAAGCAGGACACCTGGCACATGGGCTGGCCAAAACACTTTTATCTCCTGCAAAGGCATTGCTGGCTAACAACACACAGCATGCTTCCCACCCCAAATCCCACAGAAAGCCAGAGCAGCGTTTCTCCTGGTTGCACACAGCCACATCCCAGCTCAATGCAGTGGCTACACAGGACAAGTAAATTGCTAGCAATAATACTATTAGTTGTCCTCACGTAGGGGCACTGCCTTGAGGCTCAGTGAGACTTTGGCGTATAGAGAGGTGGGTAAGCACAGAAAGCATGAGAAACACGAGCACAGACAAAGGGGACTTGTCCAAAAGTAAGTGGGAGAGGATAAGGACTGCCAAGCTTTTAAGAGGAATTGGAATTTAATGAAGTGATTGAACAAAGAAATTGAAAGCCTCCTTTGCCTCCTGCAAGGGTTGAGCGGATCTGAGCAATACTTGGCTTGGCTGCATGACAGGGTTGTTATTTGATTTTAAATAACTTGGAAGCTTTCAATGTACTTCATAATTCTATTGACATTTATGATTTGAGATACTTGATCTTGAAAACACAAACACAATGCTGATCTGCCTCTCACCCAGGAGAACTGGGAATCAGTGCCTGCAGCTCTTTAACATAGCTGATCTAGGCTCTGTTTGCCATGGGCCAGCTTTTACTTAGCTCTGTTGCTGGTACCAGACAGGGACCTTGCACTTTGCAGAGCTGAGTTATTCAATACTGAGTAATACCTTTAAAATCAGATTGCTCCATATTCACCTTGCAAGGCTGTGGCTCCACTCTTGCTCCTGGAGAAAGCCTTTCATGGCATGCTCAGGCTGAGATCCTTCCTCCCATAATCCTGTCTGGAATGACTGCAGCCATGACCACATCATCCAGACATCAACAGAAAAGTTGGTGCAACTTGCTCTTGATAGACCCCTGGCTGCATGGAGGAACCAAGATTCAACATCACAGGTTCATTCCTGGGTACCCCAGGGCATTCCCAAAGCTACAGCTGATCTGTGTGTATGTTGGGATGTGTGCACATGATATTGTACAGCAGAAACTGGCTGGGTACCTTGGGGTCATGCTCCCTCCTCTGGCAAAGGTTCCCAAAGGAACCAATATGAGAAATGTTGGGATATTAAGTCTTATATTTAGGATCAGTATTCAATTCATATATTTCAAAGCTCAAATCTCTTCACATGAGTGTTCATGTTGCCAGTAATCATGTGTATTAAAATGGAAGAATATATGTGGCAAGCCTGAAATTAAGTAGGATCTGATTCTGCTCTTATTAACAGGCATGCAATTGCATTGACTAAACAAGATGTTGTACCCTTAAACAGACTTTGGTCCTTAATTTTCACACCATGAGATTGGCACTGATGTTTCAAAGGCATGACAGTGGCAGAAAACTTGACCCTTGCTGTTTGCTACCAAATGTATTTGCAGAACATGACCATTTGTAAAGCCCAGCATTACATCCATCAGTGAGGGAAGAGTACTTGGAATATCAAAAGTTCCATGATTATTTCCATGAAACCAAACCAAACCAAAGTTCTGATGCTGAAGCCATGTGTGTCAATGTCAAGCACTCCTTCTAATGCTTTCTTTCTGAGCAGATCCTCCCCAAATGCCCCCATCATTCTGCCTCCATCTGTGGTCTGAAGATGGTTTTGTGAGGATGCACTCAACACACTGCAGGGATGGTGGAAGGTGCATGTGGGCAGGGCAGCAAAGCAAGGTCTGATTTGGATTCCACAGCCCTGTTAAGGAGCAGAACCTAACACCCACCTTAGGTGTCAGCAGAGAGGGAGGATGCACTTGTGATGGGGCAGTGGGTGACCGCTGCTCTGGGATGGCAGCTTGAGGTGAGGAGGGCAGGGGGAGGTACCAGGGAGCAACCAAAAATGAGAGAAAAAAGGGATGTCAAGAAAAAACATACTCTCGCCTGCCTGACACTAAGCCCTGTGCCTGGCTGGTGGTGTGCTAGGACATGAGCCCGAGCATGGGAAAGCAGATGGAATGGTAGATTTGGACCAAGGGGAACACACCAGAGCCTCACATTTCTCACAAGGAGACAAGGCTCCCTTTTGTGAGAGGCTTTGCCAAAAATGCCCCCCCCTCTGAGCATCCACAGAAGCCCTGCATGTCCATACAGCCAAAGGGACATAGCCAGATGGGAGCTGGGAATAATCTAGTGTACAGCAAACCCAATGGAATTTTTCCACTGGTTTTAGTGGACTTTTGATCAGACCCTGAATGAAGCAGAACTTGGGTGTTTGACACCAAATCCCGTCCCGGTTCCGAAGACAAGGAGGAGGGTCAGGTATTAAAATGGGACAAAGAGGAGGCAAAGCTGCCTCTCAGGGGGTTTTCTCATCTGTAAAGCTTCTGCTGTGCACAGACTACCGGGTGCAGAGGAAAGGGGAGACAAAAGGGCCCAAATCACTGCGTGAGGGAAGAATATGCAGTGCTGAGATGCAGAAACGCTGCCCCTTGCGAGATGCTGTTTCTGATCTGCAGGGACACAAAGCCTTCATAATTGCCAGAGTCATTATCTGCTGTAGATGGCAGACAGGCATGACAGGTACTGCAGGACACGTAATAAGCTGGAACGAGCAGTGATGTTCATCCAATACCATCAAAGATCGGGCTCATCACAGGATGCCATTTAGAGTCCACAACAACAGCCTTGATATCGCTAAGGAATACGTTTCATCTAAGTGCAGACCTCACTCATTGCATCCCAGGGCTGTGTATTTGCTATCTCCTCCTCTGCTCCCAGTTGCTGCAGCTACAATCTACCCACCCCAGCTTAACCCAACAGTGTCTCTGACCCACTGTGTGTTAGAAAAGGGCCACCTGCGTTTCATTCACTCCCTAAACCATCTCCAGTAATGAGGAGGCTGGTAACAGCCTTAAACAGCATATGTTAAAATTCATTTATCTGTCAGCCCAGCTTCCAAGGCTGCAGGTGCTGTGCTGCTCTTGTGCACTTAGAGGCTGTAAGCTGAGTTTCAGCTCTCAGACATATTCTATTTACCATGATTCCCAGATGCAGCATCAGTGAACACCCCAGCATCCCTCTTCACTTCCACAGCATGCCAGGGAATGAGAATATGTCTAGACAGAAGGCAAGGATGAAGCTAGGGATGATTCTTCCTTCAGCAAACCCCTTGATGGCTTTCAGCACAGGTATGACAGCTAGGGATTTATGGCTAAGCTGCCAAGTCCAAGCAGACAGACACCTTACTCAGGTGCATTTGTGGGCTTGGGAGACATAGGAGACAGCTGCTGAAACAGCACGGTGTGGGAGGATGTGTTTAGTCAGAGCTTTGTGAAGCACATTCCTGAATGTTGATTACATTCACACTGGACTGAGCAATTTATGGCCACTAAAGCTGGATACAAGTGTTCCCACAGACAAACAAGAGCAAGAACTGAGTCTAAGCAGCATTTGACTTCGGTGGAGATTGCGCCCAATATCCTGAGCATTTGGCCTTGCTATTTATTTATTAGCGCTTGAATTTTGCACTGTGGTCTCTCTCTGAGCTTCACCTTTTGTTAATAACCAGAGCACTCCATGTGAACAAAACAGGAGAACCATGGAATCATAGAATGGTTTGGGTTGGATAGGACCTTAAGCTCATCCAATTCCAACCCCCTACCATGGGGTTGGATACTTCCCACTAGACCATGTCTCCCAAGGATCTGTCCAACCTGGCCTTGAACACTGCCGGGGATGGAGCATTTACCACTTTGATGACAACTCTTAACTATTGCTGTAGGGCAAGCTGCAAACACAGAACAGGTCACACGTGAGTTTAGACCAAAGAACATCATTGGCTGGTTAATGTTACTTAGAACTTCATTAGCTGACTAGTTATTCAGAAACCATGGCAGCACAACCTAACAAACAGCCCTGGCAACCAAAGATTCAGTAGCAGAGGCCTGGTTTGGGTATACAGATATACTATAAAGCCAAAATGGCACTTGTTTTATTCCATTTCTGAAATATAATGACTTTTCCTCCACTTCTAAATAAGCAGAGAGTAACAAATTTTGATGACTGCAATTAGTCTCCCAACTTAGTTTTGTGGCTCTTCTGTTTAATGATTCTTCTCCAGGAAAACCAGTTCAACAGGGGCTCAACTCTGGCTTGAAAACTTGATTAACTTCTAAAGGAGGCACTAATACAGCTTGGATAACCATGGACAGATAGGACATAACTGGAAGGGAACCAAAGAACACAGAGAAAACAGCCTTAAGGGACAGCTATTTGTACTGGGGAAGCTCCTTTTAGCTGCAACACAGAACTCGAACTCCTTACCCATGATTAATGCATTCACACTCTAAAAACATGTGGCACTTTGAGTATGAAGTGAATTTTCAGAAGATTTACAACAATATCCATTATATGCTTTGTGTTACAAAGAAAGACTGGGTCTCTATCATGCGTAGCACTTCTTCCAGTCCTCTGATCAACATTCCTGTGCCCTTAAAACTGGAACTTTTGAGTGCCCAGGCTGTATTTGAAGACATTAGCTTCTAAGCAAGCCAAGCTTAGTAACAATTTCTGTGATTTTTCGTAAATCTATGTAAGATTACATAGACCTTTGTCAGGGTCCACTCAGCAGATCAGGTATTTCCACATCTGCCTGATAGTCTATGCACCAACTACCAGCAACACTGGATAGTAGAGTGCCATGGTTCTATGGGCAGAGCACCGATGGCAACCAGTGGGCACATCGTCTTGTGGCTTATTAGCTTTACATACACCCAGCATAAATTAGCTGCCTAACGGCACTAGGAGTAACAGAAGAAGAACATGACATTTCCAGGAGGCAGTTCATCCCTTCTGACTTACCTTAGGACAGCTCTTTAGACAACTAAACTCAACACCTTGCTTTTATCGAGCTTGAGTTAGACAGGGTGTGCTTGGGACTGCCACCAATACAACAGGAACTTTCAGGTAACTCAAAATGGCTTTAAGCTTGTCATACCCTTCTTGACATTGCCCTGCTTTGCTGTCAAATTCACTGTTTGAAGCAAGCCTTAAAGACTAACTGGCTGTGCAGGTGAAATGAAGATTTGCAACACATTGCATTAACTTGATGCTCAAGAGATCCCTAAAGCACTGCTGTTTGTGCTCAAAACCACATCACATCCCTTTCAAATGTTGCCTAACCCCTAGACTAGCAAGATGCCCCCTATTCTGTTGTAACTTGCAGAGAGGTTACCATACACTTATGCTAGTGCCACATCACCATACAACAAGACATTTGAGCTTTTACTGCTACTTCACATCAATTATATTTGCTTACAGATTTACATTTCCTTTGCAGGGCAAATTGAGGGGGTTTTGGCAGATTTAACCTGTATCTTTCTTGAAGTAACACACAAAGATTTCTTTTCAATGTCCCCCAGTACGCTTCTTATCCTTGAATTACTGAAATAAACACTCCATCTTAGAGGACTTTGAATCCCTTGAGGTCAGAGGAACTGAGCGTTTATTCAGTTAACATATTATTATAGCGGTACCATCGTTCCTGCAATTAGAAGTCATCTTCAGTCTGTTAGATCATCAGAACAACAATATTCTGCATGATTTCAGAGTAAAGCCTGTGATGTGCTCTAATTGCCAGGAAATTAGTTTTCTTTATTAGAAATATTTCCTTAGGTCAGTGCTCAAGACTCACAGGATGGTTTGCATTGCCAAGACAAATGAGTGCATTCAAATCTGTAAGCAGATTTAGCATCCCTCTTCCAAACAGCACTGTCCTGCTGCCTGACCCCTACCATGCCAGTAAATCCCATGTGTCTTTCAGAGCTCATGTGTCACCCTGTGAAAGGTGGGAACAATCAGTTGCAAATATAGACTCAGGGGCCTCATGAGTCAGCCACATACTTATATAGCTCTTATCACTCTTTGGGGGAGAGGAAGGTATAAACAAAGGATCCCTTTCATTTATTCATACTCACACAGAGTCTGATACACAATACATCAAGTTCCCTAGAGCATCCATTGAGAAAGACTTTCTCTGCCATTTTCACAAACAGCTGCCCATGAAGCTGGTGGGAGCCAGCCATTTGTATTTTGAGTGCACATGGAAAACCGAGTAAGTATTAATATTTGGCAGTGATCACAATATACCCATGGTTTCTGAGAGTCCTAATGGACTCAGCTGTCTTAGTACCCCTCCTTCTCACCCCAGTACCTCCTGAAGTGCTCAGGAAAAGAGAGCTCCTATGGACCATCCATGTCATTCCCAGGCACTTGCCCTTTCCACTCCAAACCACTCCCAAGGCTTTCAGAAATCCTCAGCCCCACCACCTCAACCAGCATCTCTAAATGAAGCTGTACCTATCATTGTAATAGATTCAGAGTCCTGCCTGACCAGCAGAGAGGCTGGTTTAAAACATGAAGGTCAGTTGGTCAATAGCCATTTACACCAGGTTGGTCCTTTGAAGAACACTGAACCACACTGTCCAGATGTCAGCTTGGATGCTTCTGCCTCCACTGCCTGAATGGTGACTGAGGGGCTCTCTCCTGCCTGCCCCAGGTCCTCCTGCTGTGCAGGTGTTCACATTTGTCCTTAAAACTTTTATTTATTCTCTGCATGCACATGAAAAAAGGCCAAAACATAGCAAACCCTGCCAGAAAGTGCAGATCTGGGGAGAGCAGAAGTGCTGTGAAATTCAATTCGAATTTAATTGTTTCAAGTCCCACAAAGGGAGCAATTTTTAATTTTTTTTCAATGTTGAAACATTCATTTTCAACTTAAGGAGTATTTAATTCCCTTCAACACTTCATTCTGAGATGGCGTTTCTCATTTCGAAAGCATCCCAAGTTACAAGCAAAAGAGCCAGGCACCCTAAAAATAAATATTTCCCAAATAAAGTGTTACAGGTCAAGCCAAAATAATTTTTGTATTTTCCTGGAGAGCCTCATAAACTTTTGGGGTTTTGATTCAAAACCCAAATTCTTCAGCCAGTGCCTTGACAATGACTTTATTTTCCAAGCTCTACTCACACAGGATATTTCCACCAACAGGTCTGTGTTCAGTGCTACAAGCTTCTCTGGATTTATCACATGTAAGGTGATTTTATCCTGGAAGAACACAAGAAGCACCATCAGGGTTGGAAGGGCCCTCTGTAGAGCACCCAGTCTGTCCTGGGTTCAGCAGTTGCAGTCAGTTTTCTTCTCTTTAGTAGCTGGTGTTTTGACTTAA
>NDXB01018769.1:0-49398 GCA_002631895.1 Agapornis roseicollis | reverse complement strand
ACCTTGACACACTGGTGAGGTGGGCTGATGCCAACCTCATGAAGTTTAACCATTCCAAGTGCAAGGTCCTACACCTGGGTTGGAGCAATACCAGGCACAGCTACAGGTTGGGCAGAGAGGAGATTCAGAGCAGCCCTGAGGAGAAGGACTTGGGGGTGGTGGTCAATGAGAACATGAACTGACTGCAGTGTGCGCTTGCAGCCCAGAAAGACAAGTGTATCCTGGGCTGCATCAAAAGGAGTGACCAGCAGGTCGAAGGAGGTGATCCTGCCCCTCTACTCTGCTCTCATGAGACCTCACCTGGAGTATTGTGTGCAGTTCTGGTGTCCTCAACATAAAAAGGACATGGAGCTGTTGGAACAAGTCCAGAGGAGGGCCATGAGGATGATCAGGGGACTGGAGCATCTCCCATATGAAGATAGGCTGGAGAAAGTTGGGACTGTTCAAGCCTGGGGAAGAGAAGGCTGCGTGGAAACCTCATAGCAGCCTTCCAGTATCTGAAGGGGGCCTCTAAGGATGCTGTGGAGGGACACTTCATTAGGGACTGTAGTGATAATGGGTTAAAACATAAACAGGGGAAGTTTAGATTGAGATATAAGGAAGAAATTCTTTCCTGTGAGGGTGGTGAGGCACTGGAATGGGTTGCCCAAGTAAGTTGTGAATGCTCCAACCTTGGCGGTGTTCAAGGTTGGGTTGGACAGAGCCTCATGTGACATGGTTTAGTGTGAGGTGTCCATGCTTATGGCAGAAGGGTTGGAACTGGATGATCTTACAGTCCTTTCCAACCCTGATTAATCTCTGATTCTATGACTTTCCAATTACAATACCGTGAAGAATATTTGTAACAAAAAAACAGCCCCCAAACACTTCCAAACTATATTTTAGATACTGCAAATATGGATGGACTAACAGAAGCAAAACAACTGTTCATTGTAAAGTCTGAGATAAATACAGACTCAAAAATATATCTTAAGAGATTGACTTGTAGCAAACTTTGACAGTAGTGTGGGACATATATCAAGTTAAGAAAAATGAACCAAGGGAGTCAAGGAAGAGGTCTATCAACTCAGCTAAACACTGCAATGTGGATTAAGGTGATACTACAGAATGAAACCACTAATTGGTCATTATTGTGTTTATGGTAAAGCAAAAAAAAGAAAAAACTCAAGTAGTTCTCAAAAATTCTAAAGCAATTCTCAAAACAGAGAAAAATAAAAGAACAGGAAGGATAAAGCAGATGGACAAGACCTGTAATTCCTCAGAGCACGAAAGTAAATGCTCTGTGAAGAACTAAAGAGGAAACTGAGAGCAGTAGATGCTACAGTAACTTTTCCCAAAACACCTTTGGTAATATTATCATCATAGGATACCAAAACTGAGTAACATAAATACCCAGTTCTGACTTTAATTGTTCTTCAGGCTTTTATTGTGCTAAGATACCAAAATGAAATATACAGTTAAGAAAGGAACCAACCTCCACTAGTGATTCAGTAAACAAACTTTTTAGAAGCTCAAGTATCTCTTCAAGGAGCTGAGAAAGATGAAACCTCTTCAGGTTCTGAAATAAGTGTTATCAAGTTGCTTATGAATTGCATTAAATTTATTATATCACTGTGGACTAATCTGACAAAGTATTGATTCCATTTCATATTGCCTTTAAATAGCTAACAGTATTCCAATCAGAGTATTGACTTTATTGGTGTCACTGTTTAAGTCAGTAAGCACACTCTTTTCTTCCATGAAGGAACATAGGAAATTTATTAACATGTAATAAGACTCACTGCAGCTGCTTTTTCCTACTTCCCTCTCAACAAGGGTTACATGAGCCTGCCTGCAAAAATAAAACAGAACAGTAAGCTACTTACAAATACATATAAGTAAAAGAGAAAGATAAGCAACCGGTTTTTATACAGACAGCTCCCTACTAAAGGGATACTCACACAACTGGTCAGATGTTGCCAAGTCACTCAGTATTATCACTGGTATGGAGATTGAAATTCAGTGCTAGACATTGACTCATTAGTAACTGAAAACATAACAGACACTGCAAAACCCAATGCAAGATGACCGTGTGTTCACTGAACAGGAGCTCCCATCAGATTCTGTAACGTCAAAGGCTTTTGCATTGGTGTGGAATGGTGATATCTGAGATAGTGAATGATTTTCTACTGTATTCTCATTATAGCCTATCGATACAGATTAATAAAAGAAATCAGCCTTAAAAGTAGTCTCAGCTCTGAGGCACCAGTGGAACCAGATGTAAATTATCTCCTTAGAGCACCTTTGCACCAAGAAAATAAATACTAGAAGATAGGTGTTTATCAAAGTACTCATGGAAACAATCTGGTCCAAACTAGCAGTTTCCTTCATGAAGAGGAATGGACAAGATTCTCTTTGACCCCTACAAGCAAAAGTTTCAGAGACATTCACTGAATTTCTGCATCTCTATTTGAAAAGTTTGTCAAATAATGGTGTTTCACTTAGAGAGAGCACAGCTGCTGCCTCATGGAAGAACAAGATTTGGATTAGGAAACCTATTGGTGGCCTCTCTGAAGTTTGTTTTTCAAGTTCAACTACAGAAGGACTGAGAATAGAAAAACCTGGCCAAACACAAAACTTCATGATAGCAGACAGGGATATTCAATGCCTGTCAGATGAGGGAGTTAAGCATTGCAGTTAGTTGTGATAAGTCACAGAGAATGACAGGTCTTCTAAGGAATACACATTAGCCCCTTGATCATTTGAAGTAAGCTGTGGTGTGTTTAGTCACATAAATAAAAATTGAATATGAACAAACTAAACAACATGGAATTCACTTGTGATAGTTTTAGGAGATAGTCAGGGTACCCACTAAATACAGCAATTAAACAAGTTTAAGTATTAAAAAAATAATGATGGATCCCTACTTTGGGGGCTTTTATGACTCAAGATACTTTAAAACTATTTTGAATTCTGTGATTTTAATACAGCTATAGTACATTTGTCATCTCACTGCAGACATTCTATTAAAGGATTACTGCTATTTCTGGTGAATATTTTATCTCACCTAAGTATATCTACATTGAAGGGACTAATGTTTATAGGTATCTTATGAAAGAAGCAAGCCAAGATGCATGATTAAAAAATCCATTTAGATGAACAGACTTGTAAATAAGAAGCATGCTTAGAAGCAGTTAAAAAAAAAAATGGAACAAAGTCAATAACTACAAGCAGTATGTCCAGAGAAAGGGATTATGAAGTAGTGCAGGTAAATTTAGTAAGCATCTAGTTCCACAAAAAATATTCTAATTTAGAAATTAAAACTGCATTGGTAACATATAAAACGTCCCACATTAGCAACATATTTGGACAAATTAATGTGGAAAAATTTACCTGACAACATTAACTGACTTCATAATTATGGTCATTAAACTGCTTGAAAGAGGAGGAAGGTCTGAAATAGTCTTTGGTAGAATTAAGTCTTTTTCATTGGAAGCCTAAAAAATAAAAAACCCCAAGACTGCTGTAAATCAAGAAATATATGTATGCAGAAAACAAAGCAAATCTGTATTTTAATAATTACAACACCTATTCTTAAACAATCAAAAGAAACATTCATGTGTGTTCTTTGGATAGCCTTAATCCAATTCTGTTGTTTCCAAATAAACAATACACGTTTAGAGAGGCTAAATCTACAACAAATAACCAGTATTTCTATCAAGGCAAATATTCTACAGATTTGTTTTGAATAGAAGTTTCATTTAACTACATTGTTGGTCACTACTTACAAAGGCACAGCCTACTAAACACAGACGAGTATCCTCTGTGTCTCCAAGTTGAGGTGTGCATACATAATTTCAAAAAATACTTTAGGTGACAGTGATTTCCTCATTTCCTGTGCTAGCTCTTTTGGTATCAAGTTCTGAATAATGTGGCAAGTATTTAATAAGAATTGAATTTTGATTTACTAGTGCAATAACCTGGGGGCAGGAAAAGAACCCAGCTAAGATGACTTCCTGCAGGGAACGTTCCTAATGTATGAGTATGAATCTGCAGTATCATTCAAGACCATACACTTTTACTATGCAGCATCTGTGAAGAGCATGCTGTCATCCCACAGCCCCTTAGCTGATACATGAATATTTACATGCAAATCCCTGCTATTGTTTCAGTTTCTTCTGCAACACAGAATTTTAGAAGCAGCTCTGTTATACTTGGTATTTTCTGGCAACCATTTATTGCTTCATTTCTGCCTTATCTAGCAACCACAGTAAGAGTACAGCCCCTGCTAAAGAACCTTTGCTCTTCCTTGTTAGTTCACAAAGCTTCCAATCTTACTATCCATATTTGCTCCTAAAATGCATTAGGAACATGCACTGGGAATGCTACCCTTCAAGGACAATAATGGTTCCTTGGACTTTTAGCACATGCAGTAACCTTTGTCTATATATTCTGTTGTTCCAACGTAGCATTTAAAAAAAAGTACTAAGTGGGAAAACAAAAAGAAAGTTAGCACTTTACCTCCTGTAGCACATGATTTATCTCTGCTACTATCGCAGCCAGGAGAGTAGAGAGTACACCTTGGTGAACCACTGGGCAAGATGAATGCCAGCACTGGACCGCATGTATGAATTCTCCAAGAGGCATTTGAATAGAGCGAATCAACTACAGCCAAAGAAAAACAGATCTGATTTTTTCAGACTGCTTGAGAATAATTGAAATATTTCAGTAAGCTGCTCTGTGAACAAAATCAGATCACACCTCGAAAGCTACTGAAGTATCCCAGTCACCTGGGATAAGAGAGGGAATTAGCATGTTTCAGAAGGCTACTCATAAAGTTAAGAGAAACAAACAAAACAATGCTAACTTTTCAGTGAAGAGATCTTGAAGAACTTTACAACATCATGCATATATTGAAGCTGATATCATTCAGGCTTAAAGAAATAAAATCAGGACAATTTCTCCTCCCTCCCAAAATCATAACATGCAGTAATATTCTTTGCTCTGGATTCAGAAAGTTCATTTAATTGCAGGTAAGATTAATAACCTGTAAGTACTAATATAGTTCTGGATCATTGTAACAATGCATTATTCTCCAATTTACTAGTTTTTGGTATGATGAGACCAACAATGGATTAAAGAAAACCACTGGTAATGAGGAAACTTAAAAAATATAACTGAAAATGTAATCAGATGTCAAATGCCAATAAAAACCTCAAAGCGTCTAAATATAACCCATTAGTATAAAAAGTATTGATTCATCTCCATACATTAGGTAGCAATTACAAGTATAATAGGTTACCTGAATCCCTTCTTCCTGCTTTTTCTGGATCCTACATGCCACGAGTTCTAAACCTTTCTGGAAGACGGTCTGCACAGCACTGAAAAGATTTGACACTTCATCTGTGTCAGTATTCTGAGTTACAGAAGCTTCAATAATTTCTTTTAGGGCATAGAATACCACTGGAGCACAAAAGCCACCTCTCTCTAGAGACAGAGATAAACACCACAATACAAAAATTGCAATGAGATATTAAGATATTCTTCAGGTACAAGCTTAGAATGAAAAACTCAGTTATATACCATAAATAGCTATAGTTTACAAGTGTAGATGATATATATAGTTTCTGAGCATCCTTAGCTGAAATTTTCATACAGTTCAATCAATATTTTCAGTATAAATCCAGTCTTCCTTCCAATCCTTGACATACACGGATTAAAACTGCTGTTTTCTTAAGTAATTGAGCTTGAATTCTGTCTGTACTGCAGACAACTTTCCAAATGTGAGCCAAATTTCAATACTACTACAGTATTGTCTCCTAAGGCATACCAATATATATCTCAATATACATATATCACTATAGATATATTAGACCCCACTTTATATAAGCCTCCCTGAATTATACAGTAATAACCAGAATCTGAGAGCAAGGAAGAAACATAAGTTATCAGCAGTGACATGGTTCTGGGTTCGTGCTTTGCTCTTTTTCAGTTTTCTGAAAAACTGCTGTTACTTTTGATCGTATTATCGGTACTAGGCAAGTGTAAGCCGCAAACACTGTCTTTGGAGAAACAGGCTTCAAAATGCTAAAAGCAACAGTTATGCTAATATAAGAAAAGTCAGCTAAGCATATAAGGAGACATCTATGTTAGTACAAAATACTGTACCTGCTTGTATAACTGGAAGAGCCATATCTAAAAAATGTGCCTGAAATGCGAGATTTCCAAGGCCGACCATTATGACATCTTTGCATACTGTCAGGTAGGCCTAGAAAAGAGATGCAAAAGTGTAGGAGAAACAAAATTTACATAAAGTATTTAGTAAAACCTAAAAATAAGGAAAACACAAAATATTAGCCCAGTTGCCCTGAAAGCTGGTGCATCTACTTGGAATTACCCGGTTTTCAGCCTCTGAAAAGCAGGAGTTCCAAACAGTTCTCCAGATGCTTCCATTGCCCTTTCCTCCAGTAAACACAGTTTCTCAAAAGGCAGTAAATCCTCTGCCTTTTTCATTCACGCTTAGATCAGAGGCATTGATACTTACCATTTCCCAAGGCAGAATACAACATCTCTACCTATCTTGAGCAGCACAATTAAAAACAGTATACAAAAAGAGCTTTTCCCTACAGAAATACACACGTTGCATACTAAACAGATTATAATATTAATGTATAGACAGAGTACAGTAGAGAATTTTTAACCAGTCTAGTATACATGAGCTGGGTTGTTCAAGGACACTGTCTGTGATTTAAATTAGTCCAAAGCTTTCTGTTGACCAAAATCTGAAAGGACCCTATAGCTCAGTGCTAAAATCCACATTGGGTTAATTGATATGACAGGGGAATGTAACAGAAAACAATTCAAAACTAGCTAAACACACATCTCTCCCCCATTACATAATCAAGTGTTTCCTGTGAAGGACAAATGAAGATAAGGGGTAAGGGATACTGTCAGTGATGACACTGGGGTTTGTGTCAGAGGGTCTATCAGACTCACTCAGCACATCAGTGGCCTAAAGAGTCAATTACCCCAGTCAATTCCTGCCCATAACAACTAGTGCAAAACAGTAACAGGCCAAGTAGAGAAGGGTGAAATGGGAAAAAAAAAATAGGATGTAATGGGAAAAGTGATAGAGAAACATAAGTGCAAAAAGAAGAGACACCCCAGTCCCCTCTCACATACTAGAGTATTAAAGAAGAAATTGTAATTATTGTATATTATATGGATATTTGGAGACAAACTAGGTCTGCTTTTAATGCCAGTATTGTTACCAAATATACACTCCAAACTATTAAAAAGCACAATCAATATCTCTTTCCAATAAAACAGTATACAAGGTGTGAAGCAAATAGAAGCTTCTTAACAAGCATGTAGCTTATTATAGGAGATGCAAGAGGCCTGGATTCTCTTCTTGACTTCCAGGCAAGCCACATCAGCCTTTACACCTCAGTTGTTTTAATCTGGAAATAACGACGCAAATGGACTTTAAGATTTATTAGTAAAGATCATTTTGCTTCATTATGGGCTAGTCAAGTAATATGTCAGATGGGTTTACAGGTAACATGTGCCTAGCTTATTGCTTTATTGATGAAGTTTCATTTCCATTTTGTATTCAAACCTAGGAAATTGATCATAAACAGTCTGGCAATGCTAGTAAAGATTCCCTATTTTGTATCTTGTCTTTCTATAACACTGAGTTCTGTACCTACAAACTTTAGAAAAAGAGCCATAGAAGAGTTATGATACGCATAATAAATTTTTTTAACAGAGGGAAGAGACAGTAACACATAAACCACAAGAAACTTGTACTGGGAACAATAACAGCACTTGTTTGAATTTACTACGTTTTATACTTTTCCAAAAGCTGCAGCAGTGGGACTTAGTACAAGACTGACCTCATTATTAAGTTCCCAGGTAATTCACACCCTACCTTCTCTGCTGACTTCCAAAGATGTTTTATGGGACTCAGTACTAGTATGAAGTATACTGAATTCCTCAGGGTACAATTTTTATCTAATTTTTCTAGAAATGTGGGAAGGGAAGGAAGCCAGCAAACACTGTTAGATCTAAATTCTCTTTCATAATTACACCATCTTCCTGGTCCTTTAAGTCATC
Organism: Agapornis roseicollis; assembly: GCA_002631895.1. Lineage (NCBI taxonomy): Eukaryota > Metazoa > Chordata > Aves > Psittaciformes > Psittacidae > Agapornis > Agapornis roseicollis. The sequence goes on along the minus strand of NDXB01018769.1, from coordinate 41,304 downwards.
TTCTATTGTGTTATTCAACATAATCTATACCGCTGCAGTGAATCTGTCATTTCCAAGACCTTCTGCACTAAGAAGAATAGGCTATTATGAGGTAGCATACCACTCAGTTATCCCCTTGTTTCAAGCAACTAGTATTCCTCTTTTCCGAGGAGATTCACTTACAATCTTAACTCTATGTTAATGCACTTTTCCATAAAAGAGCATAAACATTACCTTTATTTAATATGGGGGATGAGAGACTGAGGATAAGAATTGTTAGAAACCTAAAATTAGGACACCCAAGTTACATTACCTGCTGTGCTAGAAGTTTCTTGAGTAGGCATTTTCACAAGTTTGAAACATGAAACATGTTCCATCCTCATTTCAACAGATATAATGAGAACATATATCATGCATTGGTAGGTGAAAAAAGTCTAGATAAGAACAGAATATTGTACTGTTGATGCCAACTACCTGATTTAATTGTTAGGGTAAGCACATATTTATAAAATGTAAAGGTTATAACTAAACACACAGATAAATTCTGTGATTTTAAGCAATGAGAGGAATAGCAAGAGCATGGACACTCTGTTTTACTAGCTTATTTACTTGCTGGGCTTTTCAGATTGGCAACAGTTTGATTTACGCAATAAAAAGACCTCTAACCTGGATAATTAATTCAGGAACATTAGTGCATTTTGAAATGTCATCCTCTTGATCACTTGCTAGTATAAAAGGTAGAACTTGACTTTCTATCCAAGCACCTGTCTCCTTCAGAAGTGATAAGTAATCTTTTCCATTTTCAGAAAACTGGTGGGGGGGGAAAAAAAAAAGTAAGATTATTGTCTTTCAACACTTCTGAAATTTCTTTACATTGTCAGCTATAATTCCAGTTTATACTGAAAAGGTATAACTGTACCTTGTTCTGAAGATGAATATTCAACCTGCAATAGAGGCTGAAGGCTCTTAGGGCAGTTGCTTGATTGCAGCTACTAGAACCTGCATCAGTTGCTTTCAGAATTGAGCCAAGAACCTCCTGAAATATCAAGGTTTACATTCATATATTCCCAAAAATCCTTTCAAATGTTTCTTTTCTCAACAGCTTTAAAAGAAAGATTAAACAAACAAAACCACAAAAAAAAAAATCTTCAAACCCCAAACCCCAGCAGTCATACTTTCAATTACTATCATTTTGCAGTGCCAAAACTGATCTTCAGACTAATCCTTATAGGTACACTCCAGAAGACAGGTCCCTTAAGAATGCTCAATACTGGATTATAAAAATTTCGAGACACCTGAAAATGACAAGCCGCTTAAAGCCTGCCATCTATAAACATCTATAAACAATTCTGCACCTAATACACTTCTAGTTTGGAATATTTGTTTGAAGCCTTTTCAGAGAGGGAAAACGGAGACTGTTAATCTTATTTATTTATTCTTACAGTCCTTTAATTTAATTCTAGGCACTATATGATGGGGTTTTTTGACCAGCAGGTTGAAGGAGGTGATCCTGCCCCTCTACTCTGCTCTCATGAGACCTTACTTGGAGTACTGTGTGCACTTCTGGTGTCCTCAACATAAAAAGAACATGGAACTGTTTGAACAAGTCCAGAGGAGGGCCATGAGGATGATCAGGGACTGGAGCACCTCCCATATGAAGGCAGGCTGAGAAAGTTGGGGCTGTTCAGCCTGGAGAAGATTGTGTGGAGACCTCATAGCAGCCTTCCAGTATCTGAAGGGGGCCTATAAGGATGCTGGGGAGGGACTCTTAGTTAGGGACTGTAGTGACAGGACAAGGGGGAAAGGATTCAAACATAAACAGGGGAAGTTTAAACTGGATATAAGGAGGAAGTTCTTTACTGTGAGGGTGGTGAGGCATTGGAATGAATTGCCCAAGTTGTGAATGCTCCATCCCTGGCAGTGCTCAAGGCTGGGTTTAGTGTGAGGTGTCCCTGTGCCTATGGCATGGGGATTGGAACTTAATGATCTTAGGGTCCTTTCCAACCTGAACTATTCTATGATTCTATGTTAAGCACTCTTTTATAAGTACTGTTTGTGGGAAGAGGAATACTACCTTTGCAGCACTGAGAATTTTCAAAAGCTTCTTCAGTTTCTTTTCAGGAACAGAGAGTAGGCAATCACGATTAACAGGATGAGTCAATAAATATTCAATGTAATCAATTGCTAATTCTGGTTTTGATTCATGTGTTACATGGATACGTACTCGTCGTTCAGATATTTTAGCAGTCTAAATGAGAAGAAAGCACAAAATCAGTACAATACTGTTACTATCTTACTTTACAACTAGTTCTGAAGCAGAATAATACAGCACGAAAGAGGCCTCTTCTATCAAAAAGCACAATGGCTTTATATAATCTAGCAATTCCTTAATTCTTTGAAGCATGCATGTGCGCACCTTTCTTCGGGTTAGCGTGTTCGACAGCCAATCACAGACTAATTCCATAATATGCCCCACTTGACCCCAGCGACACATGCAGTCTATCAGGGTAGAATATTTGCTTTCATCAGCTCCACTGTCAATATTTCTGAGCCTGGAGATAACACCACAACTTGAAAACAAACAAACAGAGATGCATTAGCTTTACATCCAGAAGCGCAGCAACAATTCAAACAAAATCAGCCAGCATAACACCAAAAAAGACCTGCCAATGGCTCAAAGACATATTTGCACCTCACAAGTTTTTACTAAATTATTGTATTTGTTTAGCAGATAAACTTATCCAATGGACATTTAATACATGGAGTTGTGAAAAATGAACAAGTACAATCAATCAGGTTTTTTGTCATTAGTATTTTGGATTTAAACATCGTACCTGAAAGTTGGAATAGCAGCAGGGGGCATAAAGGATGCCAGAATAACCAGTGGAGTCATGCAACGCTCATCCTAGGATTAAAAATTAAAATACACTGTACAATGTACATGTGCAGGTACATACATAGCAAACTGAAAAGAGTACCAAAAAAGAATGATTAAATTATCTCAAATTAAGGACTTCCCTTTTTTCTCTAGAAACAAAATTGAAAGCAGCTCATAACAACATGCTATGAGCAGTCTGAAACTTCTGATTCATGTCCTCAGAAGTCAATTATCAATTACCTTATCGTTCATCTTTCTGACAAACTGTCAGAGCAACTACCATGAATAATTATGCCTCCCATTACATTAACAACCATTGCAAAAGAAATAACAGCTCTAGCTTACTTTTTTTTCTAGTAGTGGCTAATACTTAATTGCACAATCACAACACCATCTAACTCCTCTTGAGTAACTAGTGCCTTAAATAAATATTCATTCACATCAGAAATTCATACAAAGACTCAAAAGAAAATGTGCTTATATAACAATGATAATGTAAAATGTACTATAAATCATTACAACTCATTGTGATACAATAAATAAGTGTACCAAAAGATCGTTAGAGAGTAGAATCAAATCAGCAGAAACCAGTCACAGGAAAGTGAAAAAGGGGCCTCAAGCTTTAGCTGTCTGTTCCAGTGGCTGGATCATAGTAAGTGGTGGTAGAAGAACTAGGGGGGTATAGTGGGTAGAAAAACACGTGAACTCACATGTACACTGAATATTTGTTCTGCAATGGCACATTTTCAATTACTGATTTCCAAAAGTCCAGAAAGGATTCAAAAGAATCCTATAAAATCATTACAAGGTGAGCAATTTCTTGCATAATTATTTCTGTGTTGACTATTTAGATAATTGTTCATTGGTCAGATATTGCAGCTGGAGAATAGCTTCTACCCACTTGTGGAATTCCAAGAAAATTGCTACAGTATATGGCTTATCGCAACAATGAAAAAGAACTCTTAAGGCCATGAAAATAGATTAAAGATGTAACACATGAAAGCACCTGAAGAAAATACTAAGCACTCACAGGAAAATCTAGGCTTCTTTTTACCTTAAACACTTTAAAATATTCAGGAAGTACAGCAGCAAATTTTCTGATAGCATAATCTTTGGCATCTTCATGCTGATCTAGTGCTTTGTGGATACTTCTCCAAAGAATTACAGTAACCTCCAATAAACTTGCCATGCTGGCCACATCATCAATTGACAACACATTGTGCAACACCTGAAACACAAACACTTAGATGGTATTACTTACTATATTCTCAAATATAAATTTAGGTTAAAATAAGGTTTTGAAAACCAATGAAAATCTTTCTATTGATTTCCCAAAAGCATTGTGTTTGTTGTAGAACATCAACTCTACTATTCACTCTCATTCTCTGTATATAATTCGAGGAATTTTGTGACACTAAATTTTTAATTTAACTACAAAGCCAATTTATAACTAGTACTGGAATTAGGGAAATATTAAACTAAAATCTGCTTCATATTCCTTCTATGTTATTCTAGCTACTTCACCAAATTTCTTCTATTGCAAGGCATGAAAACACCATAACAACAGTTCTCCCCTTCTAAATTCGACACAGGTTCAAGTGCTGCTTTTTAGATTTCTGTCATATCATTAACCGCTAATGTCTCCAATTTAGCACCACAGTAAAAAAGTTACCAGAAGTTATCATAAAGTAGCCTTCCTTACACTTGTATTCTCCTTTTCACTTTCATCTTCACCACCATCATCATAATCATCACTATCATGAAGATTCTCTTTCACTGCTTTCTGGATGCAGGCATTCAAGCAGCGCCGAATAGTAAGCATCAATTTAGCTAATTTGAATATAATAAGAAAATCAGACATTAACCATTTGTTAAGAATGTTGCTAGTAAATGCCTCTAAGTGTAATGCTGCAAAGCCAGTAGGGAAAAGTAGACAACAGAACCAGAAATAACTATGAATAAAAGAAAAAAATATCCAAGTAAAAGGAAGTAGAAAAAAAGTGAAAATTTTCTAAATCCCCAAATCTGAAGAAAAGGCAACGTTGTCATCAGGCTCTATTATATTATTGTTAAAAAGGTCTGCTAAACAAAGGAAAAAACCAAACCAACAATAACAAACAACCACTACTTTATCAAATCAGGATCAGAGGAAGCTCCCACAACTCCTATATTCTTCTGGCACAGATATTAATTTAATGACCTATGTTCAATCATGCATCCTCTCCAATGTCGATTCCAATTCATTATAAAAGATGAAGTAGCCTAATCATTGCACTCCCTAATGAGGAGCTCATCTCTAGATGCCAGTGAAAGGGTTATGTCTGGTGAAAGTATGACTACCAGCACATGTTATTTCAGAACAGCTTTACCAAGGTTGTCAGAAAAGGTGCAACGGCCTGGCCATTTCACCCAAGTTACTTTGTTTTTATAGTATTAGAACTCCTCCGAAACAGAATTTCTCCAGTATTACTTTGTTCAAGAGCACTTTTATAAAAACTGACTATACTATGTGCAGTATATACCCTTTTCATTGAAGTTTCTCAGGCTTTTAACAGAAAAGAAGCCTTTTAAACTCTCTCTGAGCAACCTGAAAATACTACTGATCCACAGATCCCAGATAACCAGAGTATCAGACATAAATATTTTTCACCTTCTGTAGAATCTTCCACATAAAGATCTCAGATCACTTGAGGTACCAAGGTACTTTACTTAATTAATTCTACATGATAAATAAATATCGGCTCAGTTTTAAGGTACATGTGAGAAGAAAGGGGAAAAGACAGACCTGATAATGCCACCTAGAGAGTATAACACAGCACCTAAGAAAAGAAACTAAAAGCCCTGGGCTTTTCATTGTTGAAGAAGCTTATTATGACTTGTGTCAGCAGGGCTCATTGTTGATGTCAAGAATTTCAAAACCTACAAACTAGTATTATACTAAAACCAAAAGATCTAGCAACATACCACTGTTAAGAGAAAAAAAATGAAAAAGCAATTACATGGTGTGATATTAGCATTCCCAAAGACTAATAAGGTTGAGGTTTTATTCTTTACCTATATTGGTGGGGGCAGTATATTCATAAGCATATTGATAGAACTTTCTAGCTGCTGCTGAATTCATCTGGATGAGAGTAACACAGCGCTCACACCACACATTCTCAGGTTGGTTGACGGGAAAGAAAGAGTTGAATAAGAGATTCACTATGCGTCGTGACACAGGCTGTGAATCAACTTCAAGACGAGTCAGAAGATGCTCCATAGGACAGATTTTCCAGAACTTTTTAAAACAAAAAAGATATTAAAAGAATTAAAAGGACAGAAGAAAAACCAATCACCTTTATTGAGTGCTGTCCATATCAAAAGTCTCAACAAATAAAAATGTTTATCAGAAAGCATGAGCATTTTTAGTTTTTACCAATATCTCAGCATTTACTTGAGGTCACATATTTCCATAACAATGCTACATTCCTGCTCTGATACACCTCTAAATTTGCTACTATCTCAGACAGACTGGTAAAATTCTGGTTCAAGCAATTCCACCTCAATATACTTGCAATGCTAATGCAAATCCAAAGGTATAGGCAAGAAATATTTATAGGGATACCACTACAAAATATAATTATTTGTCATTATGTGCTCTTTTTCATATTGCCATTGGACAATGTAGGACCAAACTACTACAAGTATGATATGCACCCTAAAATCCCACAGAGAACAAAACCCTTTCCAAAACCATTCCAAACCAGAGGTGCATCCCATTAGCAGAGCACTAGCTTATTTGTAACATAGCAATTGAACCAGAATTGAAGCAATTGAACCAGAACCAATTCTCCAAGTAAAGGTTCAGCTGCACACTGTTTATCTCAGGAGATGTGCAAACATTACTAGGATCCTGCTGGCAGCTTTTTGTTCTGACAATCTGAATGACAATACCTTGTACTTGCAGTGTTTGTCTCTTTTTCACATTTTCTGTTGCCATGCCTAAACAATGCATTAAGGTATGTTTTATGGAAGTGCCAAACTTGCTGTTACATTATTGTAATCCTTATCCTGAACCTGTGTGCAAGAAACCAAAAGCTCTATAGATTCTGAAATCACCTTCCATTTATTTTGTCTTCTGAGGCATTTTGGGGAATTTGGAAGGTACTGACACGGTCTAATCTCAATACATGTCTTTGAAGTCCTATCACCAAAGGTGGAATTCACATGTTTGACAAGTAGTTAATTCTCTTGAAAGGGATAGATGTGTTTCCTGAGCACTGAAGCCTTAGAAATTCGACAAACCAAGTATTTAATTCATTCCTGAACAACAAAGACCTCTGAATTCATATACAGCATACGTGTCTAGCATAAGGTAAGCATGTCCTAATAATTAAGCTTAGCAAAGGCAAAAACAGACTAAAATAAAACATGAAATTGAAATTCGGAAACCATTAACAGCAGAGAGTAGAGAAAGCACTCGAAGATGCTATAATGCCTAAGGCTGAACGGTCTCATCCTAAATAGAGTCCACAGCAGAACACAAAGTTAGTTCAAAATCACTATAAAAAAAAAACAAAAACTCAAAAGCCATGCCCAAAGAAAGCAAAAAAAACGGATAAAAAAAAGATAGATAAATCAAAAAAAAAAAAAATCAAAATCTCAAAGGCCATGCCCACAGAAAGCAAATAAAACTGATAAAAAATAGATAGATAAAACAAAAAAAAAAGAAGTCTGGTAAAGGCATTAAGCATTTGAAAGGTAACAGGGGCCTGACTTGAGCTAGTCAGCTGGGAGGACGGCTGTACCTACTGCTCTGCTCCGGCATGGCCACGAGAGGGCAGGGAAGGCAGAAACATGCTGGGAAAAAATGCCTGCACTTCTAAACAAGCGTCAGGGAATAAGCCTAGGCTTTGAGGCCCAGACCACTTGTTGCTTAAGCATTAGTGTTTTTGAGTTGGAGATTGGCCCTGCTTCACCAATCCTAGGCAGACAGGAGGACTGCATGCACAGAGGACACCAGGGCACACGCGTGCAGACCAGCCAGCCAGTGCTAGCTGGTCTCAAGGCCAGTGAATGATTATCATTTATGCTTTATTTATTTTAGACACAGCTAATGAATCTGCATCTTACAGGGGAGAAAAAGCCTGAGGTTAGAGCTGGTAGCTGGTAGCAGAGAAAACATAATTTGTTTGGGGTTAAGAACAGAAAATTTACTGCATCAGAGCCATGTCTCTTAAAAAAAACAGACAGATCAGGGTATACATCTATAGCACTGGCATTTTTAATCTGAGAGTGCCTGTCATACCAGCAGCCACTAAACACAAGTAGGCAGGCACAGAGAGGCCACTGGATCTATTAATCATTTCAAACTAGCCAAAAATGTGGGGGAAAGGAAAAAGAGAAGAGTGCATTTTGCTCAACTAAAAGGTAAACTTCCCAGCATGCCTACAAAATCCCTGCTGTAGTAATATGCACAGTACTATTTCCTATGGTTAATTTTTTTGTGAAGAACAACTATGGAAAGGCAAAAGCTCAGCAGCACTAGTCACAATTTATTTATATTAAGGGATTTTTCACAGCCACCATGATTTCAGTAGAATTCAGTATGTCAGAGGAAAGAAGTACTTCTTTACTACTACCGTCATTTGGATCAAAACCTTTAAAATGACGGAAGTGACTAATGGCGAGAGAATCCACAGGTCTTAAAAATAAACATGCTTAAATATATGAAGAAGGGAAAACCTGAATTTAAGAGTATTGCTACATTAAGCATATACTCTTTTTCCTCTTAGGAGTACTGCAGAAATCAAAAAAGGTACTGTTGTAGGGGTGTTTTTAATAAATGCCTTGATTTTATCTCCTCCTTGATACATATCAAGTGTCACTTATCCTACCTTGGCAGCCTTGACAGTCTTCACTTTCAGCAGCATATCAACAAAAGCCACTCGCACTTTCTCTGAATTGTCATGAAGGCTGTGTCTGACTGTTGGCAGGAGCTGTTCCAGTAATGGATGACTTAGTTTGTTGTCCAAAATTACCGGCAGGCACTGCAAGAAAGAAAAAAAAACACAAAAAAACAACTCCCAGAATTGTCAAATAAATAAATAAATGAGTAGATATGACAAAAAAGATGTAACTAAAAATTGTTGAACGGGACCACGATACTTGTAAGGTTAAATTAAGTAGGCACAGACACTGTGAACGCCTATTTTTCTTTACAATATTCTTCAGTAAAAACTGCCATGGGGACTTCACATTTCCAGTGAACTGTGTTTAGTGAACTCATTTCAGATGGCGCAGCTTTAGAGCTACACTGAGGCCACAGCCTTGCCTTCTACCTAAGGGCATGGTGTCAGGTACTTTCTTCGGCAGCAATATCAACTCCTTGAACTCTGACAATTTCTGACTAAAAGTATGTCTTTTTTTTGTAAATTTCTTTTTAAATCAGCATCTTCTGCTTATCCTGTATAGATCCCCACACAGCTGTAGTGGAGCAACTGATGATTAACATGAAGATAGCTCCAATTTAAGCCCAAATTGCCACACAAAATCTTTAAGTGAAATAATGCTCAGGGAGTCTGTTTTTCTGTCCAAGCTGATCTTTATTTACCAGATGACAGAAAGATCTAGATAAATTAATCCTAACTTACTGAACAATGCATGGGAGGCAGCATTCACAAAGAAACACTATGTAACTGTATTCATCCAAACCTCAGAAACACAAAGTTAGGGTAAAATATCATAACATACTTGTGTATGTCTTGGGATGGGTTAAAATCAGTGACACAGAAATATCCTGGAACCCACCTGCATACATTTTCAAGTCTAAACATAATTTCTTATAGCTAAAATAACTAAAATACCTGGTCCAAACAATTTATCTGAGACTGGAAATGCAAACTGGTTGATTTAACTAATTCAACCTAATTTAAAAGGAGTTGTGCATTCCAAATGCATGGCTTTCATAAAACATGTGCAAAACTTGCCTGTATTAGGAACTATGTCTAAGTAATTTTGCAGAGTAATTTCCTTGACTTAAAGTGGCCTATACTAGAAACCTGTGCATCAAGTAAAATATAGAAGTGATAACTGCAATTTTAAATTTAGAAGAAAAGATTTACTTTAAAAACAGAGCATCGAACATCCGCGGATGTTGTATCACATGCCAGCTCTCCAATTAGTTTATTCAAGAGATCAGCAAGAATTGTTGGAGGAATCATCTCCCAGTATTTGGATGTTATCTGACTAACTCCGAGTATCCCTGTAGAGCGGACAACTGGATGAGGATCTTCTAAGAGACTCTAAAACAAAGAGAAGAACAATAATGTGAGAACAGCACTGTGACTCTGCTGTTGTTTCACATTAACCTATCATAAACAAATAGCATTCCATTACCTTTTAATGATTATGCATATTCTTTCATACTATGAAAGAAATGTAATATTTATATTCCCTGAAGGCATTTTATTATGAAGCTAACTAGGAAATTTAAATCAGAAGCAAAATTAAGACAAATATTGGCAATTCTTTTCTTTTATTGGACTTTTGAAATACTTTTTTTTTAATAGCTCACATTTAGTCTTGCATCTGTGACCTAATTAAGAATATTTAGACATATATGAGTTTACACTGGTCACTGTTCCTATGCAACAATATAAAAACCCTGGAAATTCCTTCACTTACCTGATGTTTACCTTTTTAAAGGCCAGACTCAGGATTTCCCAAACATTTTCTTAATGAAAATACTATGCCCACTCTCACCCATCTAGACTGGTCTTTTAGGTTCTTATCTCCATTATACTTCATTTCAGAAGCATTCAGCAATACAGTAGTCAATTTCCATTGAATGTTTACGTATTAATTGTAAAGCCCTCTTCTCTAATCCTAGGTTAAGGATAAAGATCCATTACCCATGCATCTAATCTTTCAAAAGCATCTTTCATTCACAGATTAATAAATAACAATCTCAAATATTACCTTTTCAGCATTGAAAAGGGTGCATATTATCTGTTGTGAACATACTACGGAAATTCAAAATATTATTTTTGTACTTTCTGCAACATAGACTTGTATTCCCCTGTGCATACTACTCAGAAATTCCATAAACATTAATTGCACCTAAAGCTTATTTTTGAGTTAGCTTTCATGAAAGTTTCATTTTTAACATTTTGGTTTCATTAAAACTTACAAAAAGTTCTTCAAACTGTTTCTGAACTTCATTGTTCATCTCTTCAGTGTTAAAACTGGGATCATGAACAGGAAAAGCATCAACAAATAAAAATGCTGCATTTGATCGAACTTCTGAGTTTCTGGCCTGTTACAATGAAGGAAAAAACAAATTTGTCAGTAAGCACAGACTGTTAACATCAAAAAGCACATCCTGTCAAATACTGGGCTCTAAACACTTTTAGCAAGTTACTGGATTTAATTAAATGCATGGAAGAGAGGAATTTTAAAATGTATGGAAGAACTTAAGAGTAACATATGATTTACTTTTTTTTTTTAACCTCACATTTTTGCCCAATCAGTAAAACCCAAGTTATTCATACAATCAGATTTCAAAGCATATCAGTTTCAATGACCCCGAAGAGCCGCAATCTGCGCCCTTCTTTCTCTGTAATGCTGAGTAAATTAAAAGCAGTTGGGATTTCTCTTGGTGAACTTAAAACTCCTCTTCAGAATACAAGAATCTTGAATTCAAGCAGACTGAATTAATTAAAATGCTGCCTAGAGACAGGTGATTTAATTGAAAAGCTCAAGCCTATTTCTTCAAGAAAACACTATTTAGAAACTAAGTACCAGCAAGCCTGGAGAGTAAGTTACCTAACATAAACATATTCAGTTCTGCACCTATGCACATAAGTAATAGGACCATATTCTGAGCTCCAGGAAACATATCAAAAACTAAGATAAGCCTCATAACCCTCAGACATTTTGCCATTTGTAATAGTTCTCAATGTGTTTTCACTGGTTATAGAGACCTAAATGTAAAGAAAAATGAAAAAAGCGCATATTTAGACACTCAATCAGTGAAAAATAATTGGCCTTGTGGGCTCTTAGAGGATAGAAAAAGAGAGCAGGCAATGAAATGAAGAAAAGATGAAATTCAAGGCATCTCAGGGAGAAACCGGTAATCTAACCATCAGACTACACTGTACGTATCAAAGAGAGCAAGCAGTATAATAAGAGCTTGGGCTGATGTCTCTTGACAGGAAGAGGGAAAGAAGAACTCTGGGTTCAAGTTAAAACAAGCGTGTGCATGTATAGGAGATGATATATATATATACAAACACTGTAATAAAACAAGAAAAAGTAACAAGAGGATATATATATATAGAAACACTGTAATAAAACAAGAAAAGTAACCTTAATGTTAACAGCACAACAAAAGACAGTTCAGGGAACCTCCTGACTACTCTAATAATCCAGTTTTCTTTTTCCCTTGTCATAAAAGACATTCAGATCAGATCAAGGGCAGGGAAAAGAAAAACTAAGATAAGCATATAAGATTTAGAACTAAATAAACTAATGGCAAATAAAAACCAAACAACACAAAAGAAATAAGCAACGATTACTTCATTTACAATTGATTTCGTATTTTCCTTCTCAATTCATCCTCATATGATGGGTCACACCTCTAAGCAGAAAAAAAAACAACCCCAGATTCTTTGAGCCAATAAAATCTATAGCAATTCTAAATTTAATACTAAGGTGGCAAATAAAGCCCAAATATATATTCTTTAGTTAGGGACTTGTGTTTTACTTATTATCAATAATACAGTCTAAAAATGAAAAGATTATAATTCTTAATTCAATACAACAACACCGTTGAAAATCCTTTAACTCTGAGGTTATTTATATTGAAGAGATAATGCATAACAAGCTCATATGTGAATTCAGGGTGAAATAGTTCTTCTGCACTAATTTTTCATGTGAAAATTAATTCAAGTATGGCTTTGTGCAATAACCTAGACCTTGTCTATGACAGCCATTCCAGAAAGTTAATTTTCATAAACTTTAAGTGTGTTACACTGAATTCCATTAAGCTTACTTTAATTCTGAACTGAGTATCCACAGTTTAAATTCCTGCCTTTAATTAATTGGAATTTATCCCAAATATATTTGCACATTCAAGCTCATAGTTAAGTAAATGTCTGCACAGAAACAGAATACAGGACTTTAAATTCATATCCTATTTTATTCCACTGACTTCTGCATGCAAGCAGAGCCTGCTGTTGCTTAGATGACTAATGTTTCTTTACCTTTACAGTTGTACTATTACGAGGAACTTTCAGAACCTTTTTAAACAACTTTTTGTTTTCATTCAGTTCATTTGCAGAGCTTTTAAGTTTCTCTGGTCTTAGTTCCTGAAATTCACTTTCAATTATTTAAAACACTGATTTTCAACAGAAACAACCAAACAAGCCACTTTAAAGGAACCGCTTTCTTCAACATCCTAAATTCTCAGAGGAGTGGTTCTTGACTTTTTGAGCTTGATAAGAAATGGCTTAATCACTACTTATCTCACAATAAATATCCATATTTTTATATTTATACAGCTTCTTACAACCAATCACTGCATAACTATTTCTACTGTGTTTTCATGAGACTTACTTTTCATAATAAAGACATGAAAAAAGATTCAGAAGTTACATAAGAGCTTATATTATAAAAACTTTAATGCCTCATAAAATGTGTAGATGAAAGCCACAAAGGAAGCTTCTGTGATCTAAGTATTTGCAAAACAAGCAATTTAGGAAAAGACAGAGAAACATGCATTCCAAATATGCATTTTCAGTTTAAAGATTTCAGAGATGAAATCAAGTAGTTTTGACACAAACACTTCTGGAATACTTTGTATTCTTACAATTGAAGTATTTTTCCTTTTGGCAGGAAGGTGGGGGAAAGAAGTCCCTTTGTGATCTGCCTTTCTGTTTTGTAACCAGTGTCCCAGAATGAGATTTGTTCTTCACTATATTAAATTAGGGATCTATACACTGGCTAAAATAGGAGCATCAAACTGGTTATCTAAAACTCAACTGACATTTTAAACTTTGGAGCAGAATCCATAACAATTAGGACAATTATAAGCTTCCCTTCCTAGTCCTAGTCCTGTATCTTAAACAGCTGTTTTTTCTGAGTCACAGCAGCAGTTATAAAATACATAAAATGCCTAATACTTCAATGGTAATGTACAAAAAAAATTAACTATACAAAAGTCACACAGCAAGACAGTGGTCTATCCAAAAATAAATTGCTGAATTTTTATGTTTAGTCATACATCTCTTTTCACCAATCACAAATACAGTAGTGAATCATTCTGAATTCAGAATCTTAACTTGCATTAAACCATTACATGATTCATGTAATTGCTGCATTTGATTTTTACAATCCTCCATTTACCATTCTGAAGTCTATGTTCACAGCAGACTATTTTGCTGTATTAAAACAAATTTTCCATCATATGCCTGTTAATGTCTAAGCTTAAAGTGCTTAACTACATACGTAGAAGCTGTCAAGAAAAATAAACAAAGAACAAAACCAAACCCAAATAACAACAACAAAAAGACCAGAAAAAAAGGCAATGGGATCCAACCCTTAATGTAAGGCCAGACAAGACACTGGTCTAGTAATGATCTGTTGTCCAACTTCCCACTTCCACTGTAGGTTTCTACTCAAGCCAAACAGTTCTAAACGCCTTCCTGTAACTCATAAAATTAATTTCTAACAACTTTTGAAGTTGTTTTTAAATACTTTCAACTCCAAGAACTTTAAAATACTTCTTTTATGGCAGGGAAGACACTATAAGATCAATTGGTAAATAAAACTTTGGTAAATTTTTGCCAGCAATTAATTTGGCTGTAACAAATAGAACGTGTATGCTCATACTGAAAGAATTTCATAACCTCAGATGAAATACAGGGTGTTCATGAATAATGAAGCTTGGTTCATCTTAATCATACAGTGTAACTGAGTAGGTAAATGGTAGTAGCTACCCTTCTGTCTGTACAAGCAATCCACAGAAAGACACTTACCTTACAAGTACTAAAAGTCAGAAATTTCGTTCTGAATGCTTAATTAAAAACACATCCATAGCATGAACATCTGTACATACAATTAAACTAGAATAAAAGATTTCGTAAAATAATGTTCTAATAAATTAATTGAGCTGTATTTTAAAGCTGGTGATTAATCATAATATGAGACTAAATCATCCTCTGAATATTTCTGGCTTTGATCAATAAAGCACTGATCACTCGATAAAGGTCTTCCAAAACAGAATACAAGATTGCACAAAATTCATTGAGAAGATGAGAATACCAAACTCTGTGTTAGTCCCACTGTTTACTACAGTCCTGTAAAGCACTCTGTGTACCTGTAAAGAAAACTGGATTAAAGTAGTAAAATACATTAACAAATTAATGTGCAAACTATGCCTCATTACAACTTGCAAAGATAATCTACTACAGCTGAAATGCTAAACACACTGATATTTCTTTTCCATATCCATTTTAAGAGCAATTATTAAAACCAGAACATGTGGAAGGCACACAAAATCTTGTAGATGGAGAAAGACAGCTGTATTTTCTGAAAAGGATAACTACCTTCAGTGCTCTCCAAAGGACAGGTTGATACAATCTGTAGAGCATTTCTTCAACTCCTTGACGAACTTTACTTTGCTTATGAAAATAACTCAGCACCTGAGAAAAACAAAACAACCAATCCCTCAAAAAAAAACAATTTTAACAGTACTTTCTGCATTCAAGAAGAGTGCAATTGTCTCATGTCAGTCTTTATATAAGGCCAAACAGTTTTCCATACTATGGAAAATTATAAAACTAGACATATTAATTGACCCTATATTACATTAAAAAGCCTCTAAAATCATAAAAAAGAAATAGATCCAATAAATATCACATTTTATAACTTTGTAGATTCAATAAATCACTATAAAGTTCTACAATCAGAAAACCAGTCAGGACTAGAGACTCAGTTTCTCAGCAACCACCCATTTTTTGTTACAGTAAAAACCCTAGTTTTAAAGAAGCTGGCAGAAATACTTTGAAACCATGTAGTTATCAAATAAAGATAACTCAGCTATTTCTCTCTTAAGAACAAAGGAATATTATTTGGTATCTGTAGTTATCCAAATACAAATCTGTAAATGTAACACATGCTTTTCATCAATACATACAAAATGTATCAGCACACCCTGTGACTCAGAACTGTGTTAACTAAAGCCCCTTTAATTTTGAAATCTGAATTATGCAGACAATAAAAAAACAACCAACCAGCCAAAAATACAAAAAGAAGACGACCAGAGCAGAATATGAGAAAGGGCTGGGAAAGTTGGGACTGTTCAGCCTGGAGAAGAGGAGGCTGCGTGGAGAACTCATAGCAACCTTCCAGTATCTGAAGGTGGCCTACAGGGATGCTGGGGAGGGACTCTTCATTAGGGACTGTACTGACAGGACAAGGGGTAATGGGTTCAGACTTAAACAGGAGAGGTTTAGATTTGATATAAGGAAGAAATTCTTTACAGTTAGGGTGGTGAGGCACTGGAATGGGTTGCCCAAGGAAGCCATGAATGCTCCATCCCTGGCAGTGTTCAAGGCCAGGCTGGACAGAGCCTTGGGTGGCATGGTTTAGTGTGAGGTGTCCCTGCTTATGGCAGGAGGGTTGGAACTGGATGATCTTAAGGTCCTTTCCAACCCTAACTATTCTACGATTTTTTGACATCATGTAACTTGATAGAAAGTAATTTCCCCACACAAAACACCAGTCAGTTTGAAAAGAAGTTGACCCTCCAGTAGTCAATACTTCAAGTATTCACAGCTACAGCTAGACAGGGAAGCCTGTGAATGACTTTTTTTCCTTGTGATGCACTATGGAAAAATCAATTTTCCATGTAAAGAAAAGCTCTGAGCACAGTAACCAAAACCTATTTCTGGCACTCTGGAAAATCCCCTTATTTTTTTTACTTTTTTGCACCAAAGACAAATCTGGTGCAAAATTATAAGCAGGCTCCTCCTAAAATTTGTTCTAATATTACTTCTCAGAAAATGCTATCTTTTAAGCAAGTATTTGTGTGGGCTGGCCCTAGTCACCACTTAAGCAACACACAGCCATTCATACAACCCCCTGCTCAGTGGGGTAGGGAGAGAATTGGAAGAGAAAAGCAAGAGAACTCAAAGGTTGAGATAAAGACAGTTTAATATGTGAAAGAAGGAGGACAATACCAGCCCACCCTGCCCCTGCACAAAAGAAGTGATGAGAATACAATCAATCACTCATCACCTCCCAGAGGTACACCAGTGCCCAGCCTGTCTCAAAACAATGACTACCTCCACAAAGTACACTTCCACTTTGTTTTTATTGCTAAGCACGATGTTATCTGGCATGTAATATCCCTTTGGTCAGTTTGAGTCAGCTGTTTGGCTCATCCCCAGACTACTCTCTAAGGGAACAGTAGCGAAGAGAAAGCCTGACACCATAAAAGCACTGCTCAGCAACAGCTAAAACACTGGTGTTCTCAACAGTGTTTTTGTCAACAAATCCAAACCACAGCACCATACACCCTTTTATGAAGGAAAGAAATTCCATTCCAGACAGACCTAGTACAGCATATTAGTATGAAATGGAAATATTCTGTAGTCACTGATATAGTTCTGATGCTACTAGTTCATGTCATGCTTTCCAGTAACTTACCTCTCTAACTTTAGAATAAACAGGAGAACTTTTGGGAAGATGAATTCCATGATGCATAAAATCCTGAATGCAGTTATGTTCAAGTATCTACAGTAAAAATACACATGCTACTGTTAACAAAATAAAACAGTAAGTACTATAGGCTGTGCAACAAGTTTTATTTTCCTCTAAAACAAACAACTGAAAATAGTTTTATAGTCTACAATGGGTATTATTTCTTACTTGGCTCCTAATTGGCTCAAATATTTCCACATTATGGGCCCCTGTCTCCATAAATTGATTTTCAAAATTCCAGAATATACAATTAATCCAATTCTCAGAACCAAGTCTGGTATTCAAAAGCATCTCCACATAATAAATAAGAATTATTTGGTATCTGAAATTTGGCTATAGCATTGTTATGATGCTGTAACTATGCTTTAGATCATCTCTATGGAAATCCATAAGAACCATGCAAATATTTTAGCTATCAAATATATAGACTTGCATATACTGAATAAAAGCTTCAATGACTCAGAAAACTAGTGTGTTAATGAAAAACACAGCACTGCACCAGCTACTAAGGAGGAAAACAAATGTTACACCTGAACCCAGGACAGCGTGACATGCCATTATTCCCCAGCAATGCTGAAGGGGCCCTTTCCTTAGGGAAATAATTTCTTAAGGCCTCCTTAGGAACTGTTTTGAGGTTGAAAAGGCACGTATCTTCTCCACCTTACTATCTAAATGAAATTTCAAGCACCATATTACCTCTACAAATTCTCCTGACACCTTCTTCCAAGCCCTGAAGTAAATTTCTGAAATGTATTCCATCAAGAATCTGTATGAACATATGGGAAATACATTCAAGCAAGCATCCTAACCATATCTATGTACAATTCATAATAGTAACAATGTGAAGTTTTTAATAAGTACCAGAATTACTCTTAATTCTGTGCATTATCATTATTTTTTACAAGACGAAATCACATGCAAGTCTACACTAATTAATATGGACCAAGTTAACAGTTAAGTAGTAAACCCAAGCCTTAATAAAAAAACAACCAAAATATCTCTTATGGTGGGAAAGTCAAAACATTAGCATAGATTTTACCATGTATCTCACAATTAATGCCTTCAATTCTTTATTAAAATGTACAAGCATGCATTATTCTAACTGAAAGCGTAAAAACCCCTCTGATTTTAATACAAGGAATTTATTCTGCAGTACTTCACTGAATAATTACAGGAAAAAAACCCAAATGCTACATGTTTCAGTCAAGTCCTCAGGCTATGATCCTGCAGGGCACTTCTTACCAGAACATCTCTATACAAAATCTTAACAAAATAACTTGCTTACAGAAGGTGAAATGGACCTGCAGTCCTCACAGAAACACTGCAAATAATACTGCACAGTTGATATGAAGTATTTTGCTTTAGTTAATGGTAAATAAGCATTTTACTACGCCTGTTATCGTACACAGAGGCATGTGCAGAGCAACTATTAAATGAAGCTGCTAAGCCAATGCAGTAGCTATGCTCAGCAGATTTGAAGGTCTCTGGATTCTGACATGTTTTATCAATATACTAGCTATTTTAAAGCGTGAGACAAATAAGACTTTAGCCAAGCTTTTAACGATCACTAAGAACTCTAACTGTGATGCATACCTTGGAAAGAATTGCAATTGGTTTTTAACAGTTCCATGTATCATTTTAATGAAGTTTACATTCCAGCTGAACAAAAAGCTCAAGAACCTTCTTCCCTGTTGGGACAGGAAAAAAGGAGAAACAAGAGAAGTCAAACCATAGACGAATACCCAATTTAAAAGCCACCTCAAAAAAAATCAGTAAATACAGAGCTCAATGATCAAAAGAAGTGACACCTTTAATTTTAAAAAGCATAGGTGAGATTGTTGTGGGGATAAAAAGTATTTTTAAATGGAATGTAAGCATTACTGTTATTTAGACTGTAAAGAAAACACAAATCAAATGAACATGTGGATTACACATCTGCCTGCAATTTTTTCCATGTCCATTCTGTTTTGATGTGACTTCAAATAGTATTCCTTAATGATAACGGACTCTGCAATATAGAACCCTCACCAAAGCCACATCATCAGAGCTCTGTCAAGTGCAGTATCATTCCAGGATGAAACTGTAATGACAGTGAAGACACAAATAAAATAGTGTGCCAACTCTGCCAGCACTGGATACAGAAACATATTTGAACAGAGCCACAGAGAACAGCTGGGCCACTGAGGAAAATAAACATTCTGATTTGCAAGGATAATTCCTTTCTTATTGCTTCATGAAATGTAATATTTGAAACCTCCTGGAGATGCTTTAATTCATGAAAAGAGAAAAAAACACTATTTTTTTTTTTCCTGAATTAGTTTTCTTCCATTTTAGTGAGTCAGAAATGGTGATAACAAAATTGATAAGCAACAGAATTTTTGACAGAAAAAGGTACTGGAAAGACGTGGATGGATGAAATACGTTCTTGCTCTTCTGGAATCAGCCAGATCTGCCCATGGAATTAGACCCTTAAACAGTGAATGTACAGACAGCCTTTCTGGCTGATCTCACAGATGAAGTAAAGTGCATCCAGCTTCTGAGACTTTGAAAAGTTTGATCATACATAAGGGTGAGTCAGCCAGTTATAAGGGTGCTATATACCTGTCAGCTTCCTAGGCAAAAAGAAATCAGGAAAATTAACAAGGAAGTGCAATAATAAAGAGCACACTGGCAGAAGCTCAAAAGGTGCACTGAACAATTAGCAGAGGTTCAAAGGCACTTCCATGGAGAGCTGGACCAATAGTTATGTTTAGACCTATGACAAAATAAGAGAAAAAATAAGGCTGAGAATGCCAGATATACTTTGAGCTGGAATACCATGGGGTAGAGGGAAGGAAGCATATAGGGAGAAACTATTCTTTGGTGGAACTGATAGCCTCAAAGCCTTCACTTCAAGAAGTAATGCAGATCATAAAGAACTGAAGGCTAAATACTATCTCAAAATCCTTGTCTGCAGGTCTGACAGAATCCTTCCTGTTGTCACTGAGAGCTTCTACCAAGAAAGAAAAATGACAGAATGAAAAGAAGACACTTGTCTCCAAATCTGGTGGTATAATACATATATGGGATTCCCAGTGGTACAGTCTTGCATCAGCATCCCTAACAAACCCAAAGGTCAAGGAGTCCTGACTGGCAAGTCCTGCCTCAACAAGGCAAAGATGAAGACAAACTCTAACTCACCTCATCTTCTACAATCCCAGCAGCAAGACAAATGAAAACAGAAAAAAAAAAAAAAATCACAAATAGCTTTCAATCAATTCTCTTATGCCTTAGATTTCAACAGATTGACCCTGATCCTGAAATGATACTAAGTGCCCCCAATTTCATCTGCTGCTTGTGATCAATGGATCACAAACAATTACTGTTATCAACATGGTTAGTGTCACAAAAGGTAAATTGGTGATAGGTGAATAAGACTGTGAATTTGTCATCTTAGGGGTTAACACATTAACAGAGCATTGGGCATCTGGTACTGCTTTGCTTGTGGGCATGGTATATGTGACTGTTGTCTGCAAACACAGAAGGTTAGCAAGGAAAAAGAGAGTATAACAGGTCTGCCTCTAAAACACAATAATACATGCTTTGCAGGGCCCTCCAGCTGTCTGACTGGAAGTCTTACCTGAACAAAAATGTTTTTATAAATCACAGATATAAATTCAGAGGATCACTCCACTAATGCATCCTGAAAATAAGCCTCTTAGAAATATTACTGCGTGTTGAACAGCACAGTCCATGAAGAAAAATTGAACTCATCATCTTGCAATGAGGTGTAAATGTGCAATTCTGTATCAGTTTAATCTGATCTAGAACCAGAATACCACTTTCATAAATACACTTCCCTTCATCCTTGCATATGATGAACCAGTCCAGAAAGTTCATCTGGCTGAAAAATAAACTTTCTAGGGAAAAAAAAAAAAACTGATCAGCTACCTCCTCCAATCAACCCATGACATATGCTTGAGCATTCATACTGTGGAAAGGGCAATAAGAATGCCAGCCCATGGTAACACGGGCTCATTGCACCCTGGAGTTATATCCACTTAACCTGCTATGGAGTTATGCTCTATGTGTACTCTAAAACAAATAAGGTATATTTTTCTTAGGAACTGTAGAACAAGCCTGCAGGCACTCAAGGAACTATTAGCCCAGATACACGGGAGTTGCCTTTGTGTATCCCAATCTTAGTCAAAAAAAAAAAAACACCTTAAAATATAATGTGTAAGTAAAAAAATCCTAAAGAAACAAAACCTAAAACTCTCAAAGACATACACAAAGATCAAACACACAGCAAGCAAACAAAAAGAATCCACACAAACTTAGTGTCAGGTATCCAAAATCTGGTTTATCAAACATTTTACCTAACGTATTTGCTGTGACCATTTTTACAATGCTATATCCCCATACTGCCAAAATCACGCAGTGATCTCAGAGCTCATTTTATGACAGAAGTTCATTTATTCCATGAAGGGAATATTTTAAGCAGGCAAGGAGGAGTTAGAACTTCAGAGCAATGTCTTGTCAAAAGGTTGTCTTGTCATCTTATCAGAAAAAAAGCTTTGAAACTACTATCTTAGTGCACAAGCACAATCTAGAGACTACAATACAGCAATTCTTCACTGTGAGAAACATAGGTAGTCAAATAAAACAGTTCTCATTTCTCTGTAATGTTGGGTTCTTCTTATACTACTTTTAAAACAGAGTTACTGCAATGCAGTCTTCTAAACTGAATCATTTAAGAAGGGAAATTATTTTGCTACAGTTATCCACATAAGAGAAAAACTGCTTAAGAGAATACCAGGGAATGGTTTTAAGTATTAAGGGACATGCACTGTGAGCAAAGCACTTGGTTCTTATTACCTCAGGATACATGAACTTTGGTGATGACACAGGCATATACTTTTACTCTTTAGTTTGGAATAGGAATAGAGCTTTCCAAATGAAATAGAATACCAACCACTTACAGCTCTAAGTAAGACCTGATCTGCCTGGTATTGCTACCCACCCCACTGTAAAAAGAGGCTTAATGCAAAACCATTAAAAGTAACCAAAGCCTACTCAAAATCACAATAAAAGTTTGCTTACCTCTTCTTTCTTAATGTATTTTACACTCATAAAACACTGAAGCAACAAGTCCTTGACTTCATTAATCTCCTCTGAATCATAATCAAAACTAAGTAATGTCTCATGCAGGTTCCATACACGAACTATATCTGCACCCTGGCAGGAGAAAAGAAAACCCACAATATGGTGAATTAGATATAGCTTCAATGTGAAAAAGCATTTAGTGGATTTTAAATCATGAATCTGAAAAGCATCGCTACTGACAGAAAATTTTCAGACTGTAAAATTATGATCATCACTAAACTTTACCCACATCATTGAGAAAAACGGTGTACTTTTTTAATATACAGAAATACTAACTTTCGATAACTAAAGACATGCTCAAGTACAGAAAGAAAGCAGCTATTTAACACAAAAGAGATGAAAGCTCTTGAAACGTCATACAATGAAAGCAGCTAACAGGGTAAAATAAAAGAAATAAAATAAGTAGAGAAGACATTTACTGGGTTAGTGCAAAAGATGTATCCCACAATACTTAAGTAACTCACACATTTAAAAGAAGAATTTCAGTCCATCAACAGAGAAATAAGAAATTAATTGTTGACAGATACAAAGTAACAGAAAATGAGGCTTCCCACAGAAGAAGTCTCTATGAATAAATGAAGGTAGTATTTAAAACCTGAATTAAGAGTTAACTCCTACTGAAACCTTGGTCACTGTATTTTAAAAAAACAAAACAACCAACAAACAAGTGGTAAAAAAACCCAGCCCAGTTCACTTGTGAAATCAATACCAAAAATTTTTGAAGTTTGTTCTACAAAAGGCAACTTACGCAAGAAATGCAAAACAAGACACTTCACAACCAAGACGTACCCTAAATTTCATTAACTGAGAAGCACTAGGACATGAAAAACAAGGTAACTTGTTAACAAGATAAAAGGTATTTTGCAGTGATAATGTATCTTGGAATATAGAGTAATTATCTAGAAGTCAATATAGCTTCACCATACCGTAGCAGCTGTATTCAGGCTTTTTCTTAGCAGAATGATAAATAGGGTCTTCCCTAGCTCCTCCTTTCCTTCCAGGCCTTTCTCCCACCACATTTCACATACATGCTGAATAGCACCCTGTAGGTTTTTTTCAGGTTCAGGTAACACAAGAAGAATACCTACAACAATGAAATAAGTATTTACTATGATGAACCAAGTTATTTCTGTAAAACACTAGTCTGCTAGTACCCTAAATATATCTCACAGTGTCTACCAGCTCTTGCCACATTCACATATCTTAGCAGCTTATTCTTACTGTTTGTATTTAGGCAGCTTTGCTAACCCAAACGTTTTGGCCAGGTTTTTGGAAGAGTAACAATGGAATCTGAAGGTCTGCCTTAAAAATAACATAAGACACAAGATTAGGAAAGCTATCTGTCACTAGGTTAACAGTTTGGAGAAAGAAAAAAATTAAGTTCCAACTTCTAGATTGCGTAACTGATTCTGAAGTAAATGCTCCCTTAATTTTGTATCATAAGTAAAAGCTTACATCAGTACCAACTTCTCCCCTGTAAATTGTGTCCCATAGGCCTGTCAAGTCAAAAAAAAAGCCTAGTACACCCATTTGCTCAAATAGCATAATGCCATATTTTATCATAGATAGGTACGCACCCTTTAATATTAAAACACACTCTGCAAGAGCTTTATAGTTTACAGTTTCATCCACTGCACGTATGGAAGCAGAAACTACAGCTGTCACTCCTTGGATTACAGCTACAGTTTGTTTCTGAAAGAAAGAAATGTTGAGAAAACAATTCTGCGATTTATTTTAAACTCAGAAGATAACTACAACAAGAAGTAAACCTTAGCAACAGAGCAAAGCTGAATTATTATTATGCTTCCATTTTGAAGAAAGTATACTGGCACACAAAACCTATCAATAAGAAGAGGCAAAATCAAAGATTTTTAAAGCACATCAGTTTCAAAAAGGTTGAAAAGTGCTTTCAGCTCCAGCTAGTAGATACACCTGTACAGTCACTGAGTTATCCACTCCTGCATTAAAAACTTTATCTGCAATAAAACCACTCAAACACACATCCATTTCAAAGCCAGAAAACCCCCCTAATTAGCAAGGTCTTTGCAACTCCGGTTGCAATTCAGGTAAGTGATTCTATAGGCCTCTGTACATAAAATAGATTTTCTACAAGCCTCTAAGTCTCCTGAATTATTTCCCCACTGCATTTCTCCTTTTCCTTCTAAATCATATAACCTTTTACCCCAGCATTCTCCAGACTATGTGCATTACAGTGCAGAAGGCAGTATATGAGGGTCTGTGTGAGAAATTCTGTATATGCTAAATTTGTGGGAGGGGTCTTCAAATCAAATTTCACAATCTTTGCTCAATAAAAAGACAAACAAGGTTGTGAATTTCTTATAGTATATGCCAGACCCTTAAGGAACAACTGGGATACCAACATTTATTTCTGGAAATAAGACATACAAAAAGGCCACTCAACCCTAGTGAAAAAAAAATGTCCCATCTTTCCCAATTCAAATTAACAGCAGAACTAATATTTCATGGTATAGACCAATCATAAGTTCAGCTTAACCCAGGCATGACATTTAACATCTTTACAGAATGGGGCAGAGTGGTGATGCCTGGAACTCAGTGCATTTAATAACCTTTGCATGTTCTCAGATGCTATAGAAATACTACGTTTTATTTCCCAGAAAACATGAAATACTTATATTTTTAGTTTATAATATTTTTACCATTTCTGGAACTATCTCAACTTCCATGTTATCATTATTTTCATCATCTTTGATCCTCTGCCATGTTTCCACAGGGTTCTCCATCAAACACTCTGTCAACAGCTGCATCAGTCTCTCCCATAGTACTTCTTTTTGCTTTCTCGGCAATTCTTCAAGTAGTTCATTCAAGTCAAAACGATCAAAGGTTTTTTTCTGTGAATGATCAGAAGATATCACACAATTTCACATCAGTGAAGTGGTTTATAATTCATCTTCATGCTGACTGACAGCAACTGAACATGAGCCAGCACTGGGCCCAGGTGTCCAAGAAAGCTACGGCATCCTGGCTTGTATCAGAAATAATGTGGCCAGCAGGACTAGGTAAGTAACTCCCCTGCGCTTGTCACTGGTAGGCCACACCTTGAATACTGCTTTCAGTTCTGGGCCCTCACTGCAAGAGAGATAAAGAAGTGCTGGGGTGTGTCCAAAGGGCAATGAAGCTGCTGAAGGATCTAGAGTGTAAGTCTAATGAGGAACAGCTGAGGAGCATGGGGTTGTTTAGCCTGGAGAAAAGGAGGCTCAGGGGGAACCTTATCCCTCTCACCAATTACCTGGAAGGATGGAGCCAGTAGGTGACTGCTGTCTTCCCCCAAGTAACAGGACAAGAAGTAACAGCCTCAAGCTGCACCAGGGGAGGTTTAGACTGGATATTAGAAAAAATTTCTTCACAGAGAGGGTGATTAGGCATTGGAGCAGGCTGCCCAGGGAAGTGGTGGAATCACTGTCTTTGGAAGTGTTCAAAAACATGCAGATGAGGCCCTCAGTGACATGGTTTAGTGGTGGTCTTGGCAGTCCTGCGGTAAAGGTTGGACCTGATGGTCTTAAAGGTCTTTTCCAACCTACTTGATTTCATGATCACGTTTCCTAAAATTAACACTTTTTTACATTAAGTATTTCCATTCCTCTGCTGTTAAAGATAAATAAATTTTTATTTCTTTAAAAAACAGCATTTAAAAAAATAAATCTATTCCTCAGCTCTTTATCATGTAACAAGAGTGCTTCTTTTAAGACTGTAGTCCTTAGCAACACTAATAGCAACCCTTGACAGCAACACTACTGAATATAAATCACATCCCCATAACATGAACTCCTGTTTCTCATGTGTTCTGAATATTTCATTCCCAAGGGAGACAATTCCATGCCCTTAACTAAGAAGCTCAAACTGCACAGAATTGAAGTATTTTGCTACCTTAAATATAGCTTGATGATGGCTGCTGGAAGAAAACACTTATGCAAGGACTAGAAATGCCAGTACAGCCATAAGGACAGCACTAGAAATTTTGAGGTACAACCTGCATACAACAGTGCTCTGTACACTGCACTATTTTAAAGTCCNCTTAAATATAGCTTGATGATGGCTGCTGGAAGAAAACACTTATGCAAGGACTAGAAATGCCAGTACAGCCATAAGGACAGCACTAGAAATTTTGAGGTACAACCTGCATACAACAGTGCTCTGTACACTGCACCCCGTGTCAAACCATTAACCCCTGACTTCCCTCTTATGCTTTACTGAATGGGAAGCAACTATTAGTCTCTGTAAGAGACTTGACTAAGACACTGATCTGAACTATTTCCTCAGGAGAAGCTTGCTGGAAGAATTTACCTCAAAGACACAAAAAGCTTGTTAGCATCAAAGAAAGGTAGGCAACCTGCTAGGAAAGGGAATAGGCAGAGAAAAGATGACAAGAAAGAACAAAGACAGCCAAAAGGAAGTACAGGTAATTTCCGAGATGTAATTTGCAATACTGAAGTGAAGGTTTACCAGAACAAAAACATTTTGGAAGAAAGAGGAAGAATGTCCATGATCTTGAAATATAAATAGTTTTAGTCTGCAAATACACTAAAAACCAGAAATCAAAAAGAAAAAAAAAAATAAAGTTCAAGGAAAAAAGAAAACCAGAAAATAACGAAAGAAGCAGCACTAAGCATTAGAAGGATCTCAAAAGGGTATGAGAAGATCCTGTTACATACACATAGCAGAATTTCTATCCTATACAGATGGAAATAAATACAATAAAGCAGAGTCCACACAGGGAGTTCTGCAGCCCTCTACTTCAGACAAACCCAAAAGACAGGATATTAAGATTCTACTGTTTTGAACCAAAGGAATGAATTCATAAGATGACTAGAGTTTTCTGATATTTATTTGGGATGATAGGAGATAGAATTATCTCAAAGCCTGTGAGGAAAAAGGATGTCATCGAATGATAGTCATATACGTGATTCCTGTTTTCCTGTCTAAGAAGTAATGTATTTTCTTGAATTGGAACAGGTTTAATGGAAAAAGTTAACATCACCTGATAAAGACCTCAGTGAACAACAATATCACAATGCAGTAATATTTTAAAAAGATGACAAAGAGAAATAAGTTAAAAGACCAAGGCAAACTTTGGAAAACTGGCAAACCCCTGGAATCTCACAAGATGTGAATGAAATAAAATATTGAGAGGAGGGAAGAGGAAAATTGAAAGGGGAAGGGTGGGGTGTAGAATGAGACACTGAAAGAAGCAGTGATGCTAAGAGCAGAACTGTAAAACAAATTAAAAGGCAAATTATGAGGTTAGAGCTCAAAATAGAAGAAATGGAGCATAAATATAATAAAACTAAGGAAAGCAGTGAGTCTCTAATCACACTTTCCTCTTCTTTCTACATTTATATATCAAAATATCAATTACAATCAAAAAGTAATTTGAAGGTTTAGGTTCCCTTATGCTATGAAGACATGAAAACAATTTTAATCAATATACTCATTACAGCTGGCAACTCACAGTTTCCAGCAATATTGGCAATAGCTGAAAACTGCTGCAAGACAACTCCTGTGAGTTGGTGATGAAAAATAAAAGGATGAAAAAAATCGATCTGTAATTCAAGTAGACCAAGATATGTTAAAACAGATTACTGGGTGACAATGGCAGAACCAACATGACCAAATTAATCTCAAAGGAAACAAAGTACTATATGTTCTCTTAAACAGAGCAGCTTACTATCAAAGTGCTTAGATTTTTGGGGAAAAACACAGGAAGCAGACTTCAAGCAAAGGCAATCTCATACTACGATTGCCATCTATAGCTACATGTGGGAGTGCAAATGAAATGAATAGCAAATTTCTTGGAAAAAAATACACATTTGGGAGACAAACATTTTTAAGCTTATTACAGCAAATATTATCCCTATCATAGAAATAATATGTTTAACATATTTGCTACATTAGTAAATTCATTCATCCCTTTGTGGACATCAAGGTCAACTGATCCACTTACTTTATCCTGATACAGGTAGTATCAGGATAACACTGATTGGAAACCTTAAGAAACTCATCTGGCAATAAAATCTATTAAGACTAGAAAAAGATTTACATAAGCAATCGTGCTTATCTTAATACTAGACAGACTGAAGTGTGGTAGAAAACACACATTATCATCTCATATTACTATGCAATATCATTTACACAATATGAGAATGAACTTTTAATTAGTACATTTCAGTGGCTTTTTTTTGTTGCTCCTCCAGGTTCTCTCTACACTCATTTAGAGAGCAACCTATTCCATGTCTACAACATTCAGAGATAAAAAGAGCTGTCAAGCACAATTACACACACACTAAAGAATAAGAGGGCAGCCTAAGCTAGCAAATGAATCAACAAATATTAGTGAAACATGCCTCTGCTATGTTTACATATTAGCTCATATTTATTACATAGCAGTAAATTCTTTCATAGGTTGAAATTAAAAAAAAAAAAACAACTAACCCACAAACACTTCATCAACTTAATACTTTTTTTTAGTATTACCACAGTATTAATCATTCTAAAAAAAGAAAGTGTAAACTGTATGTGCAACAACCAGATCTTTAGAAAGTAATTGATTCATAAATAGCAAAATTTCATATTCTACAACTTTTTCAGCTATGTTCCCTCAAGTGCCAGCAATTATTCTAGCACATCCGCAGGTACCAGAAAAATATTCTCTAACCTTACGTCACAAAATTTCTGCACTAATAACAGACTTAAGATATTATTAAGTCACACACACATATCATGGCTTACTTACAGGATGCTGAGTATAACGCAAGAAGTCTTCAATTGAATCCTTGGATACAATTTCTAAAAATGCTTCACGCGTCAGTGTGGTCATGTTTTTCCTTGCTTCATAAACAAAACAAAACGTTAAGAGAAAATATTGTTTCTCAAAAGATCGCTTTTGGTCTCAGTGAAAAATGTATGAACTTACATTATTCATCCACATGGTAAAAAATATAAGAGGTTTTCCTCTCCAAAATCAAAATACTTTATAGTTATCTGAATGACCATTAAAATTCACAACACTAGGCCTCAGTACTTGCACGCTTTCTTTGTAGTTTTGGCTTTGTGGCGATTTTTTTTTGTTTTGTTTTGTTTTGTTCTTTTTATTAAACAAGTCTTAGAAGAACGTTTTAATGGATACTTTGATTTTTAAGAAGTGTATGAATCAGCTCACCCCCTACTTAGGCAGCCATCCTTCCCTACAACAGCATTTACTTTTATGAAACGTAAATCCCTGGCAGTGTTCGAGGCCAGGTTGGACGGGGCTTTTCAAAACCTAGTCTAGTGGAAAGCGTCCCTGCCCAATGGCAGGGCGGCTGGAACTAGATTAGCTTTAAGGTTCTTTACAACCCAAACCATTCTGCTATTCTACTCATGGGTAGCAGGATATTCTATCCTCTTCTTTCTTGTCAGGTAAAAACTATGGGAAAAGTGCAAAGACACTTCTTGACACAGAGAGCTTAATTCACACACCTAAGCATGCCTTTCATCCTAGGTGATTCCTGACGTGCTTTTCCCACCCCTAACAGCTGGAGACGGCGTTATGCAGCCCTTACTGCATATGGAGCCCTGACAGCGGGGCGGGTGTCTACCGGGGGTACGGTCCGGGTTAGCCAGGGGCCGTCCCCAAGTCCACAGCCCAGCCCCACAGGCCGCCGCACTTGCCCCGCGGGGCAAGTGGTAAGACAGACGCGCCGCTTACCTAGCGCTCCTTCAGACAGAAGTCCTCATCGACCAATGGGTTACGTCTACCAACAGCGCGGAGCTGCCTGCACAGGAGGGAAACAAAACCGGCCGGGCACGCAGACAGAGAGCCGGATCCACTCAGCAACACTGCCCAAGGCAAGGCCCTTCCGTGCCAGTGCCCCTCCGCCGGAAGCGGCCCCAACCGCGGTACCGCCCACAAGACGCGGTAGCCCTTTCCAGCCCCCTCCCGCCGCCCTTGACCCGCGCTCGCACTGAGGTGAGGCCGCGTCCAGACCCTGCCGCGCGCGCGCGCGCTGCCGGCACTTTCGAATTCTCCCGCGGCGGCCGTTGAGCGCGCGGCGCGCGCCACAAAGCTCACGTCTCGCGAGAGTTCGGCTTCTGTCTCTCTGCCGCTGCCCGGCGGCATCGGACTGTGGCTGAAGTGGCGGGGCTTGCGGCAGGGGGCGGTGCCCGGTGTAGGCTACAGCCCGCGGCTTAGCACTGCAGTCCCGGTGTGGGATCGCGTTCAAAAGACGCCTTACAGCGTTTGCGCGGAGGAGAGAGTTGTTTTCACTCAGGTGCCGCCGGGGTGACTTGCGGTTCTTTGCCGCTGTTCTCATCCCCCGATCACCTTTGGTGGAGCACGGGGCTGAAGGATAGGCTGTTGCCCCGGGATGGCGGGAGGGCCGCAGGGACTGGAATGGGGGAGATGCGCCGGTTAGTAAATGTCTCCGGAGCGGCCAGGCGCAATAACGGGCACACCCGGGCTGCTGCAGCCCATACATCAGTAAGGAGCTTGGGTGCAGGCTGCGCTTCTTTACATTTGGGTACGCCGAAATGCTTCTCCATTGCAACCTCTTAGTAAAGGTTGGCAAACACACATTTTTCCCTGGAGGAGAATCCCATTAGTTACCTGAGGGAGGTGACAAGGAGTCAATTTACATATGAGCTTGCTGGTACCTTTCTGTAGCTACCTCTTGAGTCTCAATGCCTTTAAATGGGGCTATGACATGTTCAGTTAAATTAATGTATAGGCTTAAGAAACAGTATGCCTTCTTACAGTGAGGGTGGTGAGGCACTGGAACAGGGTGCCCAAGGAATGCTCCATTTCAAGCTCAGGTTAGATGGAGCTTTGAGCAGCCTGGTCTAGTGAAAGGTGTTCCTGCTTATGGCAGGGAGTTGGAGCTAGGTGAAGTTTAGGGTCCCTTCCAACCCAAACAGTTCTGTGATTCCATGGATCTTGGGTAACATGAGTGTACTATTCTTACAGAAACATTTCAAACAGCTTGCATCATCCGTTTGATCCGTAACTTTTTTTTCTCCAGCAATGTGGTTCTCGCTAGTGTTGAAAGTTACAAATTTAATCTTAGTCATAGTGAACACTGCTGTGTATTACACACTCTTCACTGAAAGCAATGAAGAACAGGCTGCTCAACAGAACTTTAGGAGACTATCTAGACCAAATGATATTTACACTTTGATAACTAAGTTTTTTTTAATACATCAGAAAATGCTGCTTTGTTTCTTCTCAAACTTAATTTGCAATGTTTGGAAATAGTTGGGCTCTGTTCTATGAATTAAGCATAATCAGTTCTCAAATTCTGTAATATTCCCCATTCCATTTGTTTGAGCTCTTCTGCAAACCAAAACCAGTAAGTGTGGCTTGTTCAGGGCTTAATTTATGTCTTCAGTCTTGCATTTGCAGGAGCGTAACATTTCTCACTATTTCTCAGTATTGGTGGCTATTTAGAAGAGGTAGATGCTTGACTGAAATCAGTTACTTTCAGGCTGTGAAAGCAGTGCAGCATATGCTACTTTACTATGCAAACAAACAAAACCAACAGTAATTTCCATGCAAGTTCACACATCTGATTGGAGTTTTCTGGGTTGTAATTTTTAAAACCATGAAAATAATTAACATCTGAGTTACATGTAAAAAATCCCATTTTTTTGAACAGCATTTAGGCGTCTGATAATACTTCAATTTTTAACATAGTATCTTCTTTAATCATCCTACCTCTCACAATATTGGTTTGTATTCAAATTTAAGACTTGCCACAGTTTCTGCCATATATGTTTGACTTAGGGACTTTTCCTAGTTTATTTCTTAAAGTTCTTGAGTAAACTATCTACCTGGTTTTTATACAGTTTGAGGTCTATAGGATGAAAAATAGTTTATTAAATGCTTATCCCGTATAAATAATGCTATTCTGTATTGCTTTAAAATCATACAAAACAGATGACTAATGTTGCTGAAAACAAAGATGAAACTCTTTCAACTCCTGAATCATCAACTGAGTTCATGTGAAACTTATGAAATAACTGTGGCTTAAAACAAATATGTGGCACATGGAGGGTACTACAGGCACTGTAGGAGAATGGGCTACGTTGTTTCCATGTTGTGATTGAGATGGTTGTGTACCCAAGGGTGCAGGAGTCAGCAGCCAAAACATCATCATCTTAAGCAATAGAACTCTGCACAGGCAGCTCAGTACCACACCTTGACTCCACCTGAAGCCAAACACAGACATACCTCCTAGGATCATATTTCCATTTAGACACAGGCTACTCTCCTTTAAAGTGTGAAAAAGGCAATCCAGGAAATAACCAACATCCACCTACCAGCAAACACAGGAGAGATGGATCATCCTGGACAATCTCTTTAAATAGCATCTGCCCTCCAACCGTAATCCTCACACTGACAGCCAGCAGGCACTGGCTTCCAGAAGCAGACTACCAAAACAAGGAAGCATTTTGCTGCTTTACAGTGAAAAAAGATGGATAATTAGGGTTGTTTCCGATCCTGTGTACCTGCCTTAATTTCTTAACTTAGGTATTCAGCTACGGTTAAGAAGCCTGTGGAAAAGTTGTTTTAAGTATTTTGCAGGAGAAGCCATTGTACCTGTGGAAGAGTAAAAGCAAATTAAAAAGTACAAACCCTGGCATTTATATATTGTGCTCATGTCTTCCCTTTCTGCATATATTAAAAATCTTTGCCATTTTAGATCCAAACTGACGGATTTATTTATCACGAATCATGTGGACTGAATATTTCATTAATATGTTGATTAGACTTTTAATTAGATGCTACATTGGTCACCTGGTTACTGTTTATTTAGTCGGGCACATGCCCATATAGCAAATGAAGTAAAACATATTTTAGTTTATAATTCGTGTTGCATAGCAACCACAGAACCATTTCTTCATAGTACTGAAACTAGAAATCAACACAGATAACAACAGACTGAATAAAACCAAATAATTTGTTTTAAAGGACCACACAGAGAAACCAGAGAGGCAGAACAGTGTTTTACAGGGTTTAAGAATTGCAATGAACTGCGAGCTAGTAATGAAGCTACAACTCTATTTTCAGTTTCTCTAATGTTCTCCCTTTCGAGAGTACCAAATTACATACCTCTTTTTGACATATCTGTTCATCTGCTCAAAGTAATCTATACCCTGTGATAATAATCTCATATTTATTATCATTTTCCTGTCAAGTCAAGTTAAGGGAAAAATGAAAAATGGGCCTTCCGCACATGGTTGCTGAGCAACAGCAAATAAAGGTTTGCTTTTGTGCTACCGCTTCATAAACTAGTCTTTATTCTTCTTGGTGGCCTGTGTAAGAGATCTCAATTACAAATAGCTCTCATAAGAATATTTTCATTTGGACTATAGCAACGATTCAGTTTTAACCTCTTTGATTCAACAGTATAAATACTTGTGAAAAATAAACAAGTAATTCCCTGAACATCAGATGCTTACTTGACACCTTTTTTTTCGTATTTACAATGTTATTTTCTAGATATCAGTTTCTGATGAGATTATTTTACACATTATCTAGTAACCTGTTAGAAGTGTTACTCCTGTTTCTTTTCATTTGAATATGTAATAAAATTTGTTATAGTTAATATGATATCCACAAAATCTGCTCATCCTCTGAGGCAGGCTGTTAATAATTTACATGCATTCATTTTCCTTGATTTTTTTTTTTTTTTGATCTTCACATACTTTGATAAATAATCCGAGCAGCCTGGGAGAGAGATGAAGTTTCACACTATTCCACTTCTCCTGCTCTCCTCTTGCCTGAAGGTAATGCTGCCAATCACGCCATGCTTTATTCAGAGGCAACTGTCGGTTTTCAAGGGTAGTGTGATTAGACCGTGAAACTGCTTATTTCTGTTAAATTATTAATATTATCATGAAACAATTTTAGAGTTTAAGAGATTACGTAGGAAAAAAACCTGATTCACTACAGAAGAAAATAAATGGTCCTTGTTAACTTGAACAAAAATAAGGAAATAAAACACACAGGTGAAATGCAAAAGCTTTTCCTAAGAGCCGTTCCTGTGAGCTGCCGTGGGTGCTGCTGAAGTGCTGAGCTGCCGCACTGTGGAAGTTCGCTGGTACTGCTGGGTGTCTGGCAGGCTGTGCACCCCAAGGTGAATTCAAGGCCTAAAAACATCTCAGTTTTATGGTTTTAGTTTATTATTATGCTTTATTATAAAATGGTTCTTTCTTACATCATGAAGATGCTCCTTGGGCTGGAGCACCTTCAGCACTTCTTCAGGCTGAGAAAATTGGGGTTGTTCAGCCTGAAGAAGAGATTGCTTCAGGGAGACTTTAGAGCAACCTAAAGGGGTCAACAAGAAAGATGGAGAAGGACTTTTTACAAAGGCATGTAGTGATAAGACAATGGAGAATGGCTTTAAACTGACAGAGGGGAGGTTTAGGTTAGGTATTAGCTAGAAATCTCTTTCCTGTGAGGTGGTGGATGCCCAGAGAAGCTGTGGCTGCCCCATCCCCTGTCACTGTTCAAGGCCAGGTTGGACAGGGCTTTTAGCAACACAGTCTAGTGGAAGGTATCCCTTCCTGTGGCAAAGTGGTTGAAACTTTGTGATCCTTAAGGTCCCTTCCAACCCAAAACGTTCTATGATTCTATGATAAATACTTGCTTTATTCATGTGCGCTCAACGTTGCCCTACTTTCCTTATGGGCAGTGTTATAAATCACAGCAATTTTACCCTGCTTACTATTAGTACCATGAAAATGGAAAGATTACTGGAATGCTATAAAATGATCACAAAAAGAAATCAAAAATAACAATATTTGCATACTTAAATCCATCCCACTGTAAATGAAAGGAGTATTATTTTTCATGATAACTGCAGCAAAAATTTTCTAGTATAGTCATTGACATCTTTCAGAACTTATGTATCAATGAGTAAGTTTATAATACTAGTTTGTCAGTTAATCTGTTTCAGACATAAAACACTCCAGTTACATCTGCTCTGCCTAGATTAATACTATTAAATTCACAGCTCTTGTAAACGTTCTGTCTCCTTTCAGCTTCTATTCTATTTTAGGCCTTATAGATAAAGAGAATAATTGTTTCTGATGTATGAAAATACTAATATTACTTTTTTTACAAGTGCTCTTAGAGGTTTCATTGTGAAAGACATGCATCATCTAGATATGACACCATCTCTATTCCATCTGTCTAGTAAAACACATGAAAATGCTGTAGAAATATCAGAATGGACTTCATCTGCTCTTCCATATTAGTTCTTATATGGGTGTGTGTGTGCGTGTTTATAATACACGTATGTACATGCATGCACAAACACACAGCAAACTGCCTTACATTGCCTGGAGAATGTACCACCGTTTACTTGTGTCTCACGTGGTGTTGTCAAGGCTGAGACATGAGTGTTAGGAACCTAACCAGAGCACATCATGCTTTTCTTACAGGTTGCATGTCCAGCCTCCTTCCTGCAAAACACATAGATAAGAGAGTGCAGGTCTTGCTCAGTACAGTATCAGACTGGGGAAGGCATTTGGAATCAAGCATTTGAAAGGGCTCACATGCTCAATGGGTTTAGACATACCTGCCAAGTATTCCTCTTCTGTGCATCAGTTTTAGTATCACAAGACCTTGAGGCAATGTGATTTGACAATTATTTTCTCACCATGTTCTTAAACAAAGGCAAACTGTTTTCTAAGATATTTTTCTAATAGAATTTGATCTTTTTGCCTTTCCCCTATTGCCTATTGTACTGCTACCTAATGGTTTTCATTGTTAGATATCCTGGGTTTCTAGCCTCATGCTTGAACTAATAGTAGAAATAAATACTTAAAGCATGAAGATGTCTCACATGTGCTGGTCAAGGCCACCTTCCATGTCTTAAACTGTAATTTCACTTTTCATGCCTCTGATTAACCAGCTTTTTTTCACTTAATCATATTAAAGTTGTGTCAGCAACTCAAGGGAGTTCTATAATTAAATCAAGTCTAATTTGGTATCTGAGGCACATAACACCTGTGGCAAATTGCTGACAGAGGTGCGCTAAATTTATGGTAACTTAACGCCTTATTCTTCCAGAAGTTTCATGTTTCTCATGTTTCATGTTTCCTCATATTCCCCAGTGCCTCGTGACTAAATGTTTTGACAAAAAACATTCTGGCAAATTGAAACCAGATATTACTGACCTCTGTTATGAAACTCATTTCTTTTAGTTCGGCCTGCGCTTCAGAGCAAAGGGGGAGAGAAGAGTGCAGTGGGGAACACACTTGGTTTTCATTGCTTTGCAGCTAGATTGACTGCAGGCTCCACTCCCAGAGATGCCTGGAATCCAGACCACTTCCTTATTGCACAAGAAACGAAGTGTATAGGCACCAGGAAAGGCTTTTCAGAATAGAGTCTGCACTACCATCTAGTGGAACATAACGGTGTTGTCAGGAAACAAGAATTGTGCAGCAATGGGTATAAATCCAAAACATTTAAAGTCTATCTGTGAAAAATAAGCAAACCTAAAATGATCTATAAAAAAATGTTAAAGATTTTTTTTCACATTTCCAATCATCTGAACTTGAAAAAGCATGTTAAGTAAAGGAATTACCTAGACCATAGTCACCTAAAACTCAAAGATTTGCACCTCTTTTCAGAAAGCTCATCTTAGTACATCAAATTATTTTATATAGAAATTAATTAATGGCTTACTAAATAAAACACAACCAGCACTGCTACAAATACCATTCTACAAGTCATAAATAGCCTTTCTATAAATTCATTTTCATTACCTTTCATTTCATTTTCATCACCTGTACGAATGACAGGTCAAGAGACAATCCAAGTTCTTTGTTTGGATGCTGTTGTCACAATTCATCAAATTTATCTGGCTGGGCTGTAAGCTGAAATTGGCAATAGAGCACCTGTTCAGAAGTTATCATTTTTATTTTAGTTCGGAGAACATCTCATCGCTCATGCAAAACCAGGTAAAGGTTCCTATAAGTTCCAGTTTGAACACATTGCAACAGAGGAACTTCAGTGAAGTTTCCAGATAGCTGATATCTTAAGACCCTCGCCCATGACCACCAGGAGTTACTGCGCAGGTGCAAAGGACCTTTTAGCTCATTATAATTCAAAGTGGGGATAGGACATGAACATGTATAGGAGTGTTGTGTAAACTAATGAATATCTATAATTTTAAAGAGTAAATGAGAGGACAAACGAGGTTTTGGCGCACATCCCTTTAGAGGAGTTAACCGCCATGCCCATCAGCACTGAACAAAGCTTACCTACTTTACAACTTTAACGACTTGCGGAGTCTATCAGCATATCACTTTCACACCTTTTTCTTTCTAGCGAGCCTTGTTACTGGTGACATAGGTGTCATCTCTAGGGAGATGCCTAAAATTAAAGCTCGGGTTAGGGTTAGCATTCCAAGATCCAAAAAAACTATAGGTGCAGGGACAATGGGGCTGTAAAAGTCATGCCAAGAGAAGAGTGGCAAAGCACCAATAGTACTGCTTACAAAGCATTCTTTTATAAGCTAGCCATGGTGCAAGGGACGCAGGTCCGACCTCTATGTTGCCAATGCAAATTAGAATTAGGGTTAGCGTTCTGAGATCCAAAAACCCTATAGCTCCAGGGAACCTTGGGCTGTTTAAGGCATACCAAGAAGTGTGTGGCACAGGACCAGTATTACTCTTTCCATACCATTCTCTTTTGGGCAAGCCTAGGTGCTGGTGATGTAGGCCTCATCTCTAGGGAGCTGCCTAAACTTAGGGTTACGGTTAGTGTTAGCATTCAGACATCTAAAAGGACTATAGCACCAGGGGCACTAGTGCTCTAAAAGGCACGCCAAGAGGTATATGCCATAGCAACAATATTAATCCTTCAACATCTTTGTCATTTGGGAGAGCCGTGGTGAAGATGACGTAGGAGTCATCTCTAGGGAGACAGCTAAAATTAGGGTTAGCATTCAGAAATCAAAAATGTCTATAGCTCCAGGGACACTGGGGCTGAAAAAGCCAAGGCAAGAGGAGTGTGACAAAGCACCAGTATTACTGCTTAAAAAGCATTTTTATTTGTGTCAGCCATAGTGCTGTCAGTGTTTAAGGCCAGGTTGGACGAAGCCTTGGCTGACATGGGTTAGTGTGGGGTATCCCTGCTTATAGCAGGGGGGTTGAATCTAGATGATCTAAGGTCCTTTCCAACCACAACTATTCTATGGTTCTACAATTCTATGTAAGCCTCAACTCTATGTTGCCAATGCAAAGTAGAGTGAGGGTTAGCTTTCAGAGATCCTCAAAGGCTGCAGCTCCAAGGGCAGTAGGGCTTTAAGAGGCATGACAAGACAAGCCTGGCAAAGAACCTATCTAAATTGTTCCACAAGTATATTATTTGGGCCAGCCATGGTGCTGGGGATGCAGGCCTCATCTCTATGTTGCCAATGAAAAGTAGGGTTAGGGCTAGCATTCAGAGATCCAAAAAGACTACAGATAGACTGACACTGGGACTGTAAAAGGCATGCCAAGAGGAGCATGGCATAGCACCAATACTAGTAATTCCAAACCGTTCCCATTTTGGCTAGTCTTGGTGCTGGTGATGTAGGCCTCATCTCTAGGGAGTCATCTAAAATTAGGGTTAGATTTAGGGTTAGCATTCAGAGATCCAAAAAGACTATAGCTCCGGGAACACTGGGGCTCTAAAGGTCATACCAAAAGGAGCTTGGCAAAGCACCAATATTTATGCTAACAAAGCATTCTTTCATGGGCCAGCCGTGGTGCAAGGGATGTAGGTCCCACTTCTACGTTGCCAATGCAAATTAGAGTTAGGGTTAGCATTCTGAGATCCAAAAACCCTATACTTCCAGGGAACATTGGGCTTTTTAAGACATGCCTAAAAGTGTGTGCCACAGGACCAGTATTACTTTTTCTACTGCTTTCGCTATTGGGTTAGCCTTTGTGCAGTGATGTAGGCCTCATGTCTAGGGAGCGGGCTAAAATTAGAATTAGGGTTATTGTTAGGGTTAGGGTTAGCATTCAGAGATGTGAAATGACTATAGATCCAGAAGAACTAGTGCTGTAAAAGGCACACCAGGAAGAACGTGGCACAGCAACAAATTAGTCCTTCCACAAATTTCAAATTCTAGGCGAGTTAAAAACTACACTGAGAGCAATGGGTGGGGGAACTTTCAAGCATTGGGACACACACTTACCAAAGGCCACCTGGTTGGTCAATACTAGAGGATCTGTCAACAGGGCTGGCCCGGCCCAGTCAGAACTTCTACATATTGTAGAGGGGGACAAAGTTCCTGTGGTGCACCTAAGAATTTGCTGGGGAAAACAGTCTGGGATATTCCTGCTTCAGGTAAAGGCAAACCCACTCGTGGGATTGCTTTTGCTCAGGGACCTGGATATACTTAGTGGGTAATGGAGGAAGATGGGTAAGTCCAATGTATACCTGAAGGGGATTTGATTATAGGGGAGAACAGCCAATGAACTTAATTGTATGCTGTTGCCTGTTGTGTAATACTTTTACAGCCCATCAACTAGGTGTTTTCAGGTCACCAGTGCCTGGCCCTGACTTCCCCCCAGCTGTCATCCCAACAGAGAAAGAACTTTGACAGAACCAGACAAGTTCTGCAGTAAAGGAACGAACAGCATCAGCAGGCAACGATTCAAAATTGCACCCAGCCTCTACTGCTGCAAAAGACTGTCACAAGGGATGGAACCTGACATCATAGGCACAATGAACTCAGCAGCATTATACGTAATGTAACATAACGTGACGTAACGTACGCTGATGCAGTTTGCCCTCTTGGCTGCCAGGGCATATTGCTAGGTCACGCTGAGCTTGTTGCCAAGCAGTAGATCCAGACCCCTTTCTGCAGGGCTGCTCTCCAGCCACCTCTCTACCAATTTGCACTTTTGTGGCTGTCATTCCTCCAATGTGCTTGCACAATTCAGCATCTGCTCTTGTTCACTTTCATACGATTGGTGTTTGCCCAATACTCCAGTCTGCCCAGATCCCTCTGAAAGACATTGTGTCCGTCAAGACAGTCTACACCACTTGTCAACATCAGCAGCACACTCGCCAATGAGGCATTCAACTCCTGCATCCAGATTGTCAATAAGAAGATTGAACAGAAATAGACCTAGAATTGATCCCTGAAGGAACACCGCTGATGACCAGTTACCAGCCAGATATAGCCCCATTCACTACAATTCTCGGAGCCCTGCCATTCAGACAGTTCTTCATGCTTGCCACAGTAAAGGAGGTGCTATAAAGAATGAAGTGAGGACTAAAGATTATACCAGACGACTGCACTGTAACTGGGGGTTTTGTGTCCACTGGATTGTTTACCATCATTTCATACAATTGACCTGAAACCAAAAAAAGCTGTGGCCAAGCTTTAAGCCTTCATATTTTGGAAAAGCGTTTATTGGTAAAATCCCAGTTCTAGAAAGGAAACCTCTTTGCATAACTGAGAGTGTCAGCGGCAGCAGCAGGGGTGGGGTGGGCAGGGCTGCGGGGGCCCCATCACCCACGAGTCACAGTGCCA
>NDXB01018768.1:88039-138402 GCA_002631895.1 Agapornis roseicollis | reverse complement strand
GTGTCATGGGCAAACTTGCTGAGGGCGCACTCAATCCCACTGTCCATGTCAGCAACAAAGATGATGATCAAGACCTGTCCCAACACCGATCCCTGTGGGACACCACTCGTCACTGGCTTCCAGCCTGACACTGAGCCATTGACCACAACTCTTTGTGTGTGGCCATCCAACCAGTTCTTTATCCACTGAGTTCTCCACCTATCAAATTGATGTCTCTCCAATTTAGAGACAAGGATGTCGTGTGGGACAGTGTCGAACGCTTTGCACAAGTCCAGGTAGATGACATCAACTGCTCTACCCCTGTCCATCAGTTCCTTCGCCCCATCGTAGAAGGCCACCAAATTGGTTAGGCAGGATTTCCCCCTAGTGAAGCCATGCCGGCTGCCACCAAGCACCTTGTTGTTTTCCATGTGCCTTAGCATGCCTTCCAGGAGAATCTGCTCCAAGATGTTGCCAGGCACAGAGGTGAGACTGACTGGTCTGTAGTTCCCCAGGTAATCCAATTTCCCCTTTTTGAAAATGGGGGTTATATTTCCCCTTTTCCAGTCTTCTGGAACTTCACCTGACTGCCATGATCTCTCAGATATGATGGCCAGTGGCTTAGCAACTTCACTCACCAGCTCCTGCATGACCCGCGGATGGATTTCATCAGGTCCCATGGTCTTGTGCATGTTCAGGTTCTTAAGATGGTCTCGAACCAGATCCTCACCTACAGTGGTCCCAAGGTCTTCATTCTCACAGTCCCTGCATCTGACTTCCAAGACTTGGGTGGTGCAGTCTGAGCATTTGCCATCGAAGACTGAGTCAAGGAAGTCATTCAGAACCTCAGCCTTCTCCAAATCCTATGTAGCCAGTTCACCCGAGAGGTTCTAGAGGGGGCCTAAGTTGTTCCTGGTCTGTCTTTTATTTGCAATGTACCTATAGAATCCCTTCTGGTTATCCTTAAAATCCCTCGCTAAGTTTAATTCTAACTGGGCTTTAGCTTTCCTCACCTGGTCCCTAGCTTCCTGGACAACATCTCTGTATTCATCCCAGGCCGCCTGTCCTCACTTCCACCTTTTATAAGCCTCTTTCTTCCTTTGAATTTTTCCCAGCAGCTCCCTATCCATCCAAGGAGGTCTCCTGGCTCTCCTGCTGCACTTCCTTCTAGTTGGGATGTAACATTCCCGAGCTTGTAGCAGGTGATCCTTGAATATCATCCCACAGTCTTGGGCTCCCCTTCCCTCTAGGTCTATTTGAAGAAGTCCTGAAATATTTTGTGCCACCAGAAAAGTCACTTCTCAAAATTGAGGACCTTACTTTGATGAAAAATTTAAGGGTTTTCTGTTCTACATTGTTTTAGCCAGTCAGACTACTTAGCCTGAATGATTTTCTTATTATATACCCTCTGAGGAATACAACAATATTGACTTTGGGAAAATTGAAGCAAGGAATACAAGCACTTTGCATACACACATGCATATGGATGTTTGTGAGTTACACACAAATGAAGTGATTTTAAATTCGTATGAAATTATATTAGTTAATAATAGATACTATCTTCACCAACATTGATAATGTAATCCGTGTTTCCCTGCCAACAAGAGAAGGGGTAGGTACTTCCTTAAATTCCAAATACATATATATATTTCCTTATATATTTCAAATATTGACTTATTTGTCAGTATGTATTGACAAAACACTTATAAGGACCATAAAAGATCCTCAAAGTACAAGCTTTCCTCAAGATTGTATTAAATAGGCATAGGATGGAAATCCATATTCTACTTGGACTATTGAGTACTAAAATACAGGAGTTCTATTTTCTCTAGAGGTAATTTCTAACCATAGGGCAGTCTTTCAGAGAAATTTCATCCCTAGCTCCTTAAGGCTAAGCATCTTTCTACTGCTGGAAATTCTATCTAATTACACTGGCAAATAAGCCTTCCCAAATTGAACTCCTTCTGACAGTAATGTAATGACATTTAACGATGTTTATTTCTTTGGATATTCTTCATATTGGAAGAACAGTCTAACCTGCACAGGCAAAAAATGCTGCTATACTTTCTTCTGCTTTCAAGTTACCTAAAAAGAAAGCTATTTGGTCTTCTGGAAACTATTTGGATACATCAGAGGTGTTTGTATGATTTAGGTAAAAATCTCTATATCTGGAATATGAGAGTTAATATACCACTTTAAAAAGACAAAAAAAAAACACCGTCCCTCAGCCTCTCTATTTGCAAACACTTGCAACTAGTGGACATACCAGAGATAACCTCCCAAATCTAAAAATCAAACATGCTTAATTAGAACAGACCAAAACAGCAGGGAAAAGATCTCTTGAAACATCTTCTTTTACACTGATTGCCATTTAAAACAACCAGATACACAAATGTTTAGTATGTGGTGATATCACAGACAGCTACCTTTTATTCTGCCTTTTAAATAAAGCGTGGCTATGAGGACCTATGCTGTAATGTTGATTTTAGTGAATACTGCCTTTCTTCTGGAATAGTAGAAGAAATTTCTAAGGGAGGACAATTATTCCAGTCACAGAGCTTTAGAGATTTCATGGTTATTGCATTGAACTTCAGATATCATTGCTGCTTTAAAAGTAGGCTGTATGCATACTTCAGATGGTGTTGTAGCATATCCATACCTTAGTTTAAATGATCTAGTTCATGTACCAGAAGCAGTCTAACAGCAGCTGCACAGAGCTCTTGCAGCTGCATGAATGTGTATTAATTTACCTTGCTGAGAAGACTTAATTCCCTCAAGCTGAGCTCTGCATTAGCATGGTTAGCCTGCCAGTTTTTTAAGTTAGGTTGAGTAACTTCACTGTGCAGGGAGATATAGTATAAAAGAAATCACCAAGTCTTGAAAGCTATGAATACGGTCAATGGTCTCACTAGAAGGCATGTTTACTAGCAGTTAAAGCTGATCCATCATTGTGCTGGTGTCCAAAGCATGTAACAACACACAGTGCACACTTTTCCTCTGCATCATGATATCACATAATAATGTATGTGCTCTGAATAACTTATGTCTTAAAAATACACCAGTCTGTGGTATCCTTAGTATAGATTTCATCTTTTTGACTTAATATAAATGGCAGGAATAGGGTTGCAGCAAAGAGTCTTTCAGGTCTCAGCAGAAGCATTACCTTAATTCCTCTGTTTCCTTCTTCTGTTTTGTCTGCAGCAGTATCTTTGATTTCCTTGATTTTTGCCACAGGAACTGTTTATCTGATTTTCACTGACATTTCAACATTGCTCTCAGGAAGTGCTTTCTCTATCCAATCAAATTTGTGTGACAAATGGCGCAAATGGCCACCACATCAATGCTAGGACAGTGTGAAATGTTATTGCTTACTTCCTGATGTTTCACCAGCTGGCATCAGTAGATGACTAGCAAGGATGAATCAGGAAAAAAAAAAAATTCTGTGTCCTGATTTCTCTGATTTTTTGAACTAGATTTTAAGTGTAGCTCCTCTTCAACCTTTTCTAAATGTCTTATCCATTGGATGACATGGTCCAGTGTGAGGAATTCCTGCCCATGGCAGGTGGGGTGGAACTAGATAATCTTGAGGTCCTTTCCAGCCTAAACTATTCTATAAGTTTTAAACATTTTTTCTTGCCAATGGTCTTGATCTCTAACAAAATTTACAAAGCAAATTTCTTTCCACTGGAGGCAGAG
Source organism: Agapornis roseicollis (assembly GCA_002631895.1). Classification (NCBI taxonomy): domain Eukaryota; kingdom Metazoa; phylum Chordata; class Aves; order Psittaciformes; family Psittacidae; genus Agapornis; species Agapornis roseicollis. The sequence goes on along the minus strand of NDXB01018768.1, from coordinate 134,727 downwards.
CTCAGTATCTTACTCACTATTTAACTAACAGCATCTTAATCTATTATTTAAACTCCTATATTATTTGTAGTACAGGCATATTTTTGGTGAATATGTGGAATATATCCACCCGTTCCATCCGGATGCCTCCTAGTCTCTCAGTAGGTGTTTGGGTTGCTAGCTGTTTTGGTCCACCAAACATGTCAAGAATTCACTTGTCTGGAAAAGCAAAGTCTAAATGAAAGAAAATGTAATCTTTATCACCTCTGATCGTCTTCCTAGTACACACATCCTGACTTTTAATGTTTGAATCTCTGAACTAGAATTCAACATAGAAAATTCGCAGACTTCCTGCTTCAATATGACTGGAATTTTCTTGTCAGGCTAAGCAATCATTTTCCCATTTCTATTTGTACATGTCTTTACTCATTCCACCTCCATCAAATTCCCTTCTCACATGGCCCACAACACTGCTTGTTTACTGCTCTAAGCTCAACAATTTGCCTGTTTCCTGCTCAGTCAAGCTTCAGACTGATCGTCTCTCAGGTAATTTTCTTCCCTAATTTCTACAAGACTTTTTTCCAAAATGGTGGAGAAAAAACTGCTGTAGGTCTTCTCCTGACCTCTAATTTTTTTACTAAGATCTGTTTGGTGGGGTTTTTTATTAGTAGTAGCATTATTTAAAAGACATTGTTATCTGTAAGGCATACAAAAGTCTACTACACTTATTGTACCATTCATGTGATAGAAATGGAGAGTTATGTTTGTACTCTGATAAAAAAAAAAAAAAGAAAAAAAGTCATGTAAGAACATTTCCAATCACTGTGCAGTCTGTTGGTAAATATAGCTTTTAGCAGCAGTGCTAGAAAAGGTAGAAACTTATTTTGCAAAATGAATCATGGTTGAAAAAGCAACAAATATTCAGTTTTTGTAAGCCTGAAACCCAAGTGAAACTTCTGTTTAGTTCTATTCTTTTTGTTAGAGGTCTGAGAATGCTTTGAAATGATTTATGACAACTGCCTATTCTCAAATGTAGCTATGAGTAAGACCATCTAAAACACCTGCAAAGAGACAAGAAATTTAGCAATATTGAAAGATATCATATTTTCAGAATTGTTCAGCAAAGGACATCAAAATCATATCCTGCTTCCCATCTATACAACTAAAATTCTCTTTCAGATACAATTTTATGTTCAATTTAATGTAAAAAGCTTTCTCTGAATAAGACTGGGGTTTTTGTACTGCTAACCATTAAGAATTTTGTCTAGCAGATGAGATCCCTGATTCGTCTCTTTGACTAGATGATTCATATCTCTGAATTTTTTGTTACTTTTCCCCCTTTTACTGAATATCAAACTTGTACAACTTGTCTTCAATTCCACTTACATTTTAAACTCTTCCTACAGTAAATGAGAAATAGCAGTTTGACTTTTGACTACTCCATGGTTACAATCATCCTTGCCCTTTTTTTGTATGTTCGTTTTTGGTCACTCTTCCTTACACTGACACTTAGCATTTGTAAAACCAGCACCGCAACATCTTTCTACAAACCTCCCTTTTCATGAAGCCTACCTAAGTAACAATAGTAAAGCTGAAAATGTGCAGCAATGACTACCTCTCATATCCACCACCTTGTAGTTTACTTTGCTCTTTATGATCACCAATCATCCTACACATCTATCTCTTGTGATAAAATTCAAGTTCAGACTTTCAGTCACTGTCTTTTTGTCCTGCATTTGTATAGTGGCTACAACAGTGGGACCATCATGCAGGATTAACATACTTAAATAACACAGAAGAGCAAAGTGTAGTTAATGGAGAGAACAGTTATTCTGAAAGGAAATATTTCAGCTTGGTTTGCATATTGTATATTAACACAAATGCTTCTTGTTGGAACAAACTGAAACAGAACTGTCACTGTGATTTGGCAGAGTTACAGAAGGTAAACCCCATTGTGTTACATATTCAGACTTAAATCAAGCAACCATATTAACTGGTAAAAGGCAAGTGAAAGGTATTTATTTAAAGTACACATATAAGGGAAAAGCTATATTATTTAATTATAATACTTAAAAACAACTAGGTCACCTTCAGAAGCTCCATTCACTGTACTAAGGTTAAAACTCACATATTGAGGTCAACTAGATAAAATATGTTGGTGCAGAAAAATATCTTGGTAAGATACAAAGTATTGTACATTCATCTTTAAGGGGTTTCTCACATCCTTTCACAGCATATTCTGTTACATCCCGTTGCTTCAAAAGGACAGACACTCTGCCTTTTAAATGGGTTCTATGAAGATGGAAAAATCCATTTCATACTGATTTTATACTAGGCCAACTAATAGAAGTAGCAAGGTTCTGTGTAGAACGAAGAAAAAAAAAAAAAAAAAAGAGAAAAAAAAAAAAAAAAAAAGAGAAAAAAAAAAAAAAAAAAAGAGAAAAAAAAAAAAAAAAAAAGAGAAAAAAAAAAAAAAAAAAAAAAAAGAGAGGAAAAAAAAAAAAAAGGAAAAGCCTTCTAAAAAGATATTTTACTTTGAAACTGCGTTTTAAAAAATCCACCTATTTTTTTGTCTTCATCGCAGGGGAAAAAAAAACATAATCTTGGTGGATGTCCTGGGTTTAGCAGCAGCAGTCAATTTTTCTCCTTCTTAGTAGTTGGTCCAGCACTGTGTTTTGACTTTCAGTTGGGAACAGAACTGATAATACTGATGTTTACTCTGACTAAGGACTTTCTCAGCCTCATGCTCTGCCAGGGAGGAGGGGAGGCCAGGAGGAAGCAGGGACACCTGACCCAAACTGACCAAAGAGGTATTCTATACCATAGCATGTCATGCCCAGGATGTAACTGAGAGCTACCCAGAAGGGCTAGGGCACTGAGGAGCTGGACTAGGTATTGCTTGGTGCTCAGTTGGCTGGGTTGGGGTGAGTTATCTTTCGGTGGTTGGTGAGGTGTTGTATTCTCTTCCCTTGTTATTTCCTTTATCATTCCTATTATTGGTGGTAGCAGTAGTGATTTGTGTTATACCTTAGTTACTAAACTGTTCTTATCTCAACCTATGGGAGTTGCATTCTTTTGATACTCCTCCTCATCCCCCTGGGAGCAGGGGGAGGGCAATAAAGGGGGGGGTGTGAATGAGTGAACGAGCTGCATGGTTGAGTTAAAACCACTACAGTGGAAAACAAACTATTTTGACTATATATTTAATGACAACAATTACTATAACCTAAAATATGAACATATTTTATCACTTCTTTCCTAAGACTCTTAGTAGCTCTTTGTAGTCCTTCACATTTTGTTACTCCTTTAGCAAGCAAGACAACAAAAAAAGTTTGGTCATCTGGAAAGGTTAACAAAAAGTAAACAAGAACCTCTGTGACAGAAGAAAAAGAGAAATATATTCATGCTCTGCTCCAGGAATAATGATGCTGATGTTCACTTACTTCCTTTTGTATTTTGTCTCTGCGTAACCTTTTCTCTCCCAGGAGGCACTTGCCACTGACAAATTATTCACATTGTATCAGATGACAGCAATCAAGTAATTTATTTGCATAAGTTTTCAACTGTTCCTCAGAACAACAGCACTAAATAAACAACTAGTTCTCAAGTCATGCTGTGGTTATTAATAGCAGCTGAAATGGATAAGGAACAATTTGGTCAACTGAGTGAACAACACATATAACCCTGAGTAATTTGATTTATTATTTCTCTAACATTCAGCTTGATCCATGCAGTACACAGGAAAAAAGATTTTCATGAGGATCAGCAAGGAAATGCTGCTCCAGTGGAAAGTGAGGTTATAAGAATGATAGAATTTTGTTCCCTTAGTGCTGCTTCACTTGGTTTCAGACTGGTATTAAGTGGCCAGATTTTCAGAGTGCTTCCTCATCTTTCCTTATCTGCAAATCAGCGTCATCAATAGCACACTGACAGTCACCTTCAAAAATTGGTTTTATACTGTTACTATGCTGCTTCTTTTGGAAGCTCTTTGTGCTGTTCACAGTGGTCAACAGCAAAAATCCTTGAAAATCTTTCAAGGGCATGTTTAAAATGAAGATTAAAGCACTGTGTAGTATGAGTGAGCAAGCTATCACAAATGGCACATAAAAAAGAATCTGCCTACAGAATGCCTAACATAGTTTTGGCCTAAAAAACCCCACCCAAACAACACATAATTTTGATCCCATTTTCAGAACTATTGAAACACCTGATTCACAGTAGTCTTGAAACCCTACTGCTTCTTCAGCCTTAGTTTATGCTACCACTTCCTGGTATCTCAGCTATTACAGTTTGTCAACCTCCTATTTGGAACTGCATTAAAAAAATCATCAGCCATCAAGTATATATTTTTTTTTTCACCTCACAGTTTCCTTTTCTCATATAAACAAATTGTAAACTGGGGTCAAGTTTGACATTTGTCACAACCTTTGGAAGGACAAGACTATCATGAAATCAGCTTAAATTGATGCATGCAGAACAGAACTTCAGCTTGTTTTGCCGTGCCCTTATCATGTACTTTGATTCAGCACTATCCATCAGGTTTTTTATTTCTGTGTACAATGTTTTAGAACTTGGGTGCAAACCGTATTTTCCACAAAATGCCATTCTCTGCATCTGCCTATGAGAGAACAGCATGAAATGAGACAAGTTTGTTACGTATCCTATTGGCTTGCCTTCACCCTGACATCTGGTTAAACTGAGTTTATGTGATTTAATGGTAATGAGATAGTGAGTATAACAAATGAATGGATGTTTTGCTAATAAATAAAGCTCTGGTCTTGTCATTTACCCCAGCTCTGCAGAAATAAGGTCAAGAACAGCACTTCCAAGTTCTAAACAAGTTTGATTCTACTTTGTAGCGTTCCAGATAAGTAAAAATAACTAATTTGCAATGAAATTATGAAGATATAATAGAAAACTTAACAGACTAATGTCAGATCTTTCTTACTGATCATACATGTACTATTAAAGTAATTGATCAGTAAGAAAGATCTGACATTAGTCTGTATGTACATTGTATTTTCATTAATACTACTTCTGCTTTACTTTTAAAAAATCCTCACATACTTTTCTGCATTTAAGAAACACTACTGAAAGTAAAGTGTGCAGTTTGTTTTTTTTTTTCTCTTTTGATGAGGACATATATTGTATATATGTCCATAAGAACTCCTGGAGAGGTATGCAGGTAATTATTACTGAGAATGCCACTGAAACCTGGGGGTTCTCTACTGAATTAATTGCTCAGCTAGTTCTTCTGGTTAAGTAAAATCATTTTGCTGGAAAACAAAACCAGATCTCTGGAAAACAAAACCTTGGACCTCTGCCAAGCTATGCATTTCAGTAGCATACAGCTGTCTGAATTATGTTTGAAGATCTGATTATCTCTGCGATGACAAATATACTTTCTGCCATGAGTTAAGAACAGCAGTAGTTTGGAAGTTCTGTTCTCTTGTGTGATCTTCATCCTAGCTGACAACCATTTCTCTTTTTTCTCCTCCTCCCAAGATGGGAGGAGAACAGATGCTGAGAAAAGGTTGGGTTCATTCTGTTTCAATCAGACTGAACAAGTTACTTCTTCCTTCCCTCTTTACATTATATCCTCCCACTAACTGGTGTTCTGCTCATATCCATGGTTTCACTGATACTATTATTGCTTAGAAGAAACCTGAAAAATCCAGGTGAGCAGCAGGCCAAATCTGCATTTGTCACCTGTAGAGTTGCTTTGCATCTTGCTCCTCACTCTTGGCATCCTATTTTAAAACCAAGTACAATTATTGTTAATTGAAATTACTTTGACTATATTTCATGCTAACACTTGTCTACTGCTGTGTTGATTGAATGGCTGAGCTATAATTTGTGTTGCTGGATCTGGCTTTAGCAGGACAGCTGTATTTGTGTATGGTGGTTCCTGAGTCTAAGTTTTCACATATGTTTAAAATTTAGATAAAATTTTGGGGTGCTAATATGATTACCTGGACGCCTGATATGAAGTTGCAGTCAGGTCTCTGTACTATATTGCATTTTCTTCCTGTCTACCCAGACACACATATTTGGTAATTTCAAGGTGCAAGAGTCCAGTGAATATTTGGACATGCTCACAGTTGGTGGGAACTAGCTCATCATTCAGGAACCATTTTCTCCTTAGTCCCAAAAGCAGAAAAGACACAAGTCTTTGAAGACTAGCCCAACATTATCAGGATCTGTGAAGGATCAATTTCTTCTCTTATTTTCAATACCTTTCCTATGTGTTTTGGGGTGGTTTTGATAGATATCTTTTGGAAAAGAAGAGGAAAATTTACATTCCCTTCAGGGAAATAAGTAGACATAAAATACTTCAAAGCTTACCACCACAAAGTGCATATCTCTTCTGTAGACAAGTAGGACCATATTCTTACGCAGAAAGGATTTTAAAGTCATCCTTGAGGGGCAAATATCAATTGTCAGCTTTTATGCTGACTTAGCAATTTACTCACAACTATTCATTATTAAATACACCCTAGAATAATTTCTCTCTTTAACACTAGTGATCAGGATATGTCTGTTAGAGGTGGTACTTGGGACTTTCATATGCAAGCAAGCCATTCTTAAAACCTGTAGTCCAGGGAATGCCACAGATTTTAACATTGTTCTACAACTGAAAAACAAGAGAATCACAGGGCTCAGAATTTTTAAATCTTATGATCTTCTGGATATATTCCTGAAGACAGGTTGTGACTTATGCAGTTAAGGATGACTTAAGTAGGTGAGAATTGTCTCTTCAGTGCTGACTTGTGAATAAGGGAATGCATAAATCATTACACTTCTTTCTGGGTTCAGCTAGACAGCTCAGCAGACCAGCACATGGAGCCCTGTGATGTGGTGCTGCATCAGCACTTGAGATGCAACTCTTCAGCTTAACCCACTCCTAGAAATTATTAAAGGGACCTTTTCCACTTGCCAGGGCTGCAATTTTGCTTAGCCTTCACGTATATGGATGGCCTCACACAAAGTGTTGTGGTCAATGGCTTGGTGCCCGGCTGAAGGCCAGTAATGAGTAGTGTCCCACAGGGATCGGTGTTGGGACTGGTCTTGTTCAACATCTTTGCTGCTGACATGGACAGTGGGATTGAGTGCGCCCTCAGCAAGTTTGCCGACGACACCAAGCAGTGTGGTTCGGTGGATACACTGGAGGGAAGGAATGGCATCCAGAGGGACCTTGACACGCTTGTGAGGTGGGCTGATGCCAACCTCATGAAGTTTAACCATGACAAGTGCAAGGTCCTCCACCTGGGTGGGAGCAATCCCAGGTACAGCTACAGGTTGGGAAGAGAAGAGATTCAGAGCAGACCTGCAGAGAAGGACTTAGGGGTGGTGGTCGATGAGAATATGAACATGAGCTGACAGTGTGCACTTGCAGCCCAGAAAGCCAACCGTATCCTGGGCTGCATCAAAAGGAGCATGACCAGCAGGTCAAAGGAGGTGATCCTGCCCTTCTACTCTGCTCTTGTCAGACCTCACCTGAAGTATTGTGTGCAGTTCTGGTGTCCTCAAGTTAAAAGGACATGGAGCTGTTGGAACAAGTCCAGAGGAGGGCCACGAAGATGATCAGGGAACTGGAGCATCTCCCATATGAAGACAGGCTGGGAAAGTCGGGGCTGTTCACCCTGGAGAAGAGAAGGCTGCGTGGAGACCTCATAGCAGCCTTCCAATATCTAAAGAGGGCCTCTAGGGATGCTGGGGAGGGACTCTTCATTAGGGACTGTAGTGATAGGACAAGGGGTAACGGGTTCAAACTTAAACAANGGAGACCTCATAGCAGCCTTCCAATATCTAAAGAGGGCCTCTAGGGATGCTGGGGAGGGACTCTTCATTAGGGACTGTAGTGATAGGACAAGGGGTAACGGGTTCAAACTTAAACAAGGGATGTTTAGATTGGATCTAAGGAAGAAATTCTTTCCTGTGAGGGTGGTGAGGCACTGGAATGGGTTGGCCAGGGAAGTTGTGAGTGCTCCACCCCTGGCAGTGTTCAAGGCCATTTTGGATGAAGGCTTGGGTGGCATGGTTTAGAGTGAGGTGTCCCTGATTATGGCAGGGGGGTTGGAATTAGATGATCTTAAGGTCCTTTCCAACCATAACTATTCTATTCTATGATTCTATATAATGAATTAACAGATTAGTACTTGATCAACCACAAACCTTCACTGTACACTACAATTTCTTTTAATGCAGGGGAATAAAAATATCAAGCAAACAATATTTGGCAGTCTCTTAAAATAAATAGCAAGATTTTCTCCTTCATCATTCCATGCAATAACACGTAAATGCTCCATTTCTGGCAGTGTTCAAGGCCAGGCTGAATAGAGCCTTGAGTGACATGGTCTAGAGTGAGAAGTCCCTGCCCATGGCTAATCTTAAACTGATTTTACGGTTCTTTCCCTTCTGTGATTCTATGATTATTCAACATAAAAAGTTCTATTCAGCTTTTAAATAAAAGATATCTTCTTGAGACATTTAGCCATTGCAAATCTACAATGGGGATATCTGTCTTCAGTTTTAGAATGTAACAAGTAACTACTGACATTCCCAAAGTGGATGTCTTGAGAAATTGAGATGGATAATGAATAAAGTGAAGAAATTTACTTTTATGGTTCTCATTCTGCTTTGTGGAAGGTTTTATCCATTTTTTGATATACATAAAGAGCTTGCTTTAATGTTACAGAAAATCTCTAATGTGTATAGTCATACTCATTCAGCCAAGATGACCAGAGAATATAATCACACTCATCATATACTTCCCCTTTCTTCTCCCAGTTCCCAGTATTAATCTCATGACAGAGAAACAGTAAACTTTAAAAAAACCCAACTATCCAGGGTTCAATTCTATATGCAAGCACACGGATACCTAGTTCACTGTTTTTTTTTCCCTTGTCTTGCATGTATTTTATCTCCAAAAACTTAGACTGAACTTCTATCCAGAAAACTAAGCCGTAAGTTAATAATCCACATCAGTTTGTATGTTCTAAGAAGTAAAATAAATCCTAGCTAAGCCATCACTTCTTTTCCCAAAGATAGCCAGAACATACAGAGGCTATTTCATGCCAATTCTGCTTAGTTTTCGCACACTAGCAAGTTGCATTGGAGTGGGAGTGAGAGGAGGAGGAAGCAACAGGACAAGACACATCTTTCACTCTGCCTTCTCAGGTGCTGCCATATGGTACAGCTTTATGCCTGTGTATGTAGGTGTCTTTCATTCTCTACTTTCTCCCATGGGTAATCATCCGTCATTCATCATTGCACTGTTTAGCATGCTGCCAGTGGAGGCTGCACCTCTCCACAGGTTCCTTCCACTTTGGTTATGCAAACCCCAACATCACTGCTTATTTTCTACAGCCCGATATGTTTCCCTGTGCAATTTAGCTTCATTAGAGTTACTGTAGAACATGCAGAAAAAGATAATTTATCTTTTAAACTGTCTCTGCATAAAACATTACAAATTCAAATTAGGAGTTCATGGCTTTACAAGAGATAACGGTGGCCTTGCTCAGTGTAAGGTCAACAAAGATTTTTCTCTACTGGCATATGGAAAAAAAATGTTCAGTGAATAAAAATTTTAGAAACAATATCATTTTTTAAAAAGGCAATGCAAATGGTTTCAGCATGTGCAGCAATATTACCTTTAATTCCAAACACCAAGGTGAAATATATAAAGTATGCCAACATCAAAAGCAGCAGCTCACCAGGTAACAAGATGAAAGCAGTGTGAAAATTCATTTTGCAAACTACATGACTAGAATTATAATAGTAGTAGAAATATTAATATACATAATGCATATATCAATAGTTCTATACATATATGCAAATCTATATATTATTTTTATGACACGTGTTATATATATGAAAAATTAATAACCCTCTATAGGCTATTTTTATATAGGTGTTTATATATACATACATGTACATTTATATATGCATGCATGTGTATGTGTATGCATGAATGAACTCTTAATTTTTTATATATATATATACACACACAAGAGTTATGTATTTGAAACTACATGCATTTTAGATTTTTCTTTTACTAAAAGTAAATGATACGGCAGTGATGGGTGTTGCAAACAGGACAAGCTGGTTACAGTGAAATGAGGACAGAGTGAGTTTTTAGAGGAGCCAGCAATGATTTTCATGTGATAATCTCTGCTCCATATTTTTTCCACCACACTCTTCTCACTCTTTCAGGCTTGCTAAATTATTAAGTCACATTGTGACCGATACATCTAACAAGAGAGGTCATATGGTGAAGTCTGGGCCAGCACATTCTGCTTGAACAGTGTGTGATGTCTTCAAAATCCCTTTGTTTCCTGCAGAGAAAGCAAAAGCTTAATCAGTTCTTCTGTGCCAAATGCATTCTTCTGCAAGTGGTACTTCCAACAAAATAAAATCTTCTCTCATACAAACAAAGAGACACCCAAGTTATATCTCCCTGCACCAAGTTGAAACCACAGGCACCCACTGACATGACAGCCTTCTGAAGGAATCAGTAGTATAATGACATTAACACCAAGGGCCAAGACATTGCACTACTTTTGTGAAGTATATCCTGCAAGTAGACACAGAGGAAGGTGAAGGACAAGGGAGGTCTGGGGTCACTGAATCCATAACTTTTCTGCCCAGGAGCTGGAACCACAACATCAGAAATGTCACCAGGCTCCTCTGGGTGAGTGGACAACAATCTGGAGCTGAGCCTTTTACCAGATCTATCAGTGGAACTGTGCCAGTGAAAAATGTTTTATCTCCAAAGCTGTTCTGGCAAGTTGATGTTAAAAATTCCACATTCACTTCTAGGTAACACAGGAAATAAATCCAGCTTGGTTTTTTTTCAGTCTCCATATCCCATTTTTTGTATTTTTTCTTTCTGCTGATTTTAGTGTAATTGCCCATGCTGTCTTTAAAAGCTAACACTTAAGAGAAAAGCTTTCAGCTGGATCTCAGTCAGACCTCTAGAATTAATCCCTTTCTGACAAGAGAAAAAGTGATTCTAGCACATGCGGTGAACTGCAGGGGAAAATATTCATAGTTAGATGCTTAAATGCCTAATTTGCTGCTGCTGACACATGAGCAGACAGATACAGTATTTAATACATAGCAATTAAATTACACTGAAAATCAGTGGAAGTTTGAGTCCACCAAGACAAAGAACACTTAAAAAGTTGAAGTTCTTAGGCTTTTCTAATATTGATATAAAAAAAAAAAAAAGAAAGTCTTTCAATATACAGTAAGGAGAGAGTAATCAGTAAGCTAAACACTGTATGGATTAAGTACTCATTCAACTGAAAATTGCAGCATGTACACTGCTAGCCAGAATATGGTTATAATTCACTGTTGATCGCAGTATTTTTATTCTAACACTGCATTACTCTAAAGTCCGCTTTTTGGTTACAACATTTAATGTGGATCATTAATTCCTATACTTAAAAATGTGTATCCTTGAGCTATAAAAGACATGGTACATCTTCATTCTTTAAAAGCTACAAAGAAATACCATCCTGATACTGATCATTTAGAAGCAGATATAAAGAAAGACAGCATCAGCTGGTTTTAGTAGCATGTAGTGCATCCTTCTGTAAAGCTATTTAATACAAGCTTGCCTCATGCTGGTTTCTATTTCCACTGATGTTCTCTACAGCTCATCTAGTTTTAAAAGAACAGGAGCCAGATCTATTTTCAAGATATCCAGGGTGAATCAGAGGAATCAAATTACTCTGGCCTGTCACAGACTATGCTAAGCACTAAGTAGATGCACAGCTTTAGCTTGTAGGAGGCTGTATACCCTCAACATCCCCCAGTGCCCATGCTCCAGGGCTGCTTATCAAAGCACATGCTGCTGTTTCTGCTATTTGTGATATCCACTGAAACACCAGCAACGATAGACTTAAACACAAAACTGAGGCCTTGTAATGAGTGTACAGTTTTATTTTACAAGCTAGTAGCTTTAGCTTAAGTGTTTTTCTATATTTTAAAAACAATGGAGACAGATATTATTAATAACAAAACAGGCAGACAATAGATTTTTGATAAATTTGAGACGGCTTTTCCGTCCTTCTGTTCACATAAAAATTCTTCAACATAAATTATGTTTTTTTATTTATATCAGCCTCAGATTCATCAGTTCAATGGAATTGTATTTGTCTGCAACAGATAATAGCTTTCTCAGTTTTCCTACAGTGGTCTTGTTTCATGCTTCAAAAAAAAAAAAATCATTTTGTTTCTCTCCTCTTCCTAATACAAAAGGCAACACCATTGAATGCATTCAGTGACCAGCAGTCAGAAGAAGGTGAATATTCAGCATTAGAATTAAAATGCAGCATCTTTATCTCTGGGCAACATTGAAGTCAAGAATTGAAAACATTCTAGAGGTGACAGGGTTAATGAGTCTTATTTACAGAAAACAATTTGAGGACCTACTAAACCTCTACATCATGTGAAGATGAGCCTTGACCTAGTAATTTAATGATCAGGGGTCTCCACATGCCCAAGATTAATGCCAGGGTATAATTAACAGTCCTGAAACTCAAAGGAACAAGCAGACAGATGTGCATTTCCTTCAGTGAAACTGAAATATCTGAAGAGAGAATCTCAGAAGTCTGGATGACTTGCAAAAGGGATGGGAGTTAAGCTTAGGGGTTTTTTAAAGTGCTTTCAGGAAATTTCCATACTGTTTCAGTGACATACTTCATCTGTTACATCCTAGTTTTACTGGGAAATGAAGTTGGAAGATGAGGCCTTGGACAGCCTAAAATTTAAGGCTGCTTCCATCTATTTCTTAATATGTATTCTTAATATGTTTGAAATTTTCATTAACAAACTTTAAAAATACAAACCTATATGAAAATTAAGTACTTGGTTTGAACAGAGGAAAAAAATTCCATCCTCTATACTGATGACTGCTGGACAGCCAAATTCTGGATTGCAGAAGAGGTAGCAGTAAATGAAACAAGTAAGCAATTCAGATGAGCTAGAAGAAACTTGCCTGTACAGCTGGAAGGTAAAGACTCATTTTTTGTGCAAGGCATGTTTCCATGACTGTATATAAAAATACATCTTCACATTCAGACAGAAATATATCTGTACATTCAGACAGAAAAGAAATAGACAGAAACAACCTGTTATGACAATCTGTCATATAATAGTTTGCTACAGTTCCAATACATTGATGCTAAGCAAATGAAAAAGTATAAGGGATAAATGCAAGTTATAGCTGTATCAGCCTCCATCTTAGACTGAGTTAATTTATCCTGTTCTTTGGGTCTGTACAAATACATTGTTATGTGACCTGAGCTAGCTAGTTTCACACACTTCTGTGGCTTCTATGAAGTCAACCTCTCTCAAGTTATGTTGTCAAAAAGATAAAAATTCAGTGTCATCTCTTCTTACATGAAGCATGTGTGGTTTCCTGAAGTAAAATTCATGTATCTTTTTGCAGCCTCCACTGGGATCTGCAGTCCAAGACCCATCCTCCATCCAGGCACTATCCTTGAGCTAGCATATCATATATTGTTTAGCTGCAGCTTATACTTCATACTAAGGACATGACAGTAATTAATGGCCATTGGCCATGGAAGTTACATGTTTGGCAATAGCTTAAGACTCCTTAGTGACAGTGCCTTCTAGTGCTGCCTCAATATATAAGCCATAATCAGAAACCTCAGAGCTGTTGAACACACCACTATAGCTATTGTGTTGTAGTTGAAATTCCACTCAGAGACTGGAAATTTTCCAATAACTTTTCCAGTCACAAAAGCTTTGGTAAGGCAGGATTTCAACTGCCTGGTTTAGGTACTTCCAGGAATGAAGTATTTTCTGTTCCAGTCACTAATAAGCTCCACTATCTGTGACTCTGTCCGTGGTTATATTTTTTTGTCCCTAGTAGTACTACTCATAGCATTTTCCGTATCACATCAAACCTTAAGACAAATCTTCTACCTCTGTCCCAGATCAGTAATTAAGTACTCATCTCCCATCTACTGCCTGTCAATGTTCAGCCACATACTGGTACAGAAACAGAAGCACACTATTTGAGGTAGAATATCTTTTCTGGGCAGAACAAACCTTCTTCTCACAATTGCAAACATGGCATTTTTACCTTAGTTTGCATAAATGCAAATTACACTGCAGTTCATTAATTTATCCAGCACTTAAAATCCAAGTCACAGCATTTGTCTTCATAAACCTTCTGCAACTTTGAATTTCAAAACACTAGAAAAAAATTCTATGAAGAGAGGTCCTGTTTTCTTTCTTTGCCTCATATTTACAAGATGTGGTTTCATATTCTTCATGTAAAGATAACAGCCAACCAATACTCTTAATTGAAAAAAATAGAAAGAAAAAAAAAATGAAACCCAGAAAAATTCACTCAGTCCCTCTGTTTTCTTTCCCCACACACGTCTTAGACACACATATACACAGCCCTCCAAGCATTTCTGGACTTCTTTTTTTCTCAGGCAGAAAACACTGAAGAAACATAAAAACAAGAGTAAGGAAAAGTATATGAACAAGTCAAGCATATAATGATATTCTCCCAGCACCTGGAAAGAATTTTCACATATACCTGAGAAAGCTGGTGGGTTTATTTTTAACCCACCAATAATTTATTTTGATGCCACTAAGTTCCTAAGCGGGTAAACCTTTGAATAATCATTCCTCACCCACCTCATCTATGCCACCAATGACTTTATCCACTTTCATCGTGTCCTTCATATGGTCATCTTTTCTAGGACACTCATTTTTTTATACGTAAATCTTTCACACCTACACTAAAACATGTTTCCTTTTTGAGCATCTTCTCCACTGTGTTATTTTTAAGGCTGAAAAACAAAAGCAGGATCTGAATCTGAAATGTGTAGAAATCATCAAACATTGGTGAACTTCTTGTTGATGTTTACTATTATTAAAACAGAGCCATGCACCATTGCTCATGCTTTGGCTTTCTGGATGAAAGCGCTTCCATGAACTCATTTATGTGTGCATAAATCATGGCTCTGAATGAAAAAAGAACTAGTGTACTTGTATTCTCATGTCCTTTTCAGGCTTCAAAATTAAGATTCAAGCTTTGAAATTAAGAAGGCCAAGATATTTCCCTCATTTCAACCTCACAGAATGCCAGTGGGCCACATCCTGTGGCCACAGCAGCTCAGTGAAAACCATCACCTATGTGTTTTTATTACAAGGTAGTGGCTGCTGCATGTGTTAGATTGCAGAAGCAGCCGTTCTTCATACAAACATCTATTATTGTAAAACACAGTCAGAGGAAACTAAAAGCAAGTTAGAAGATAAATCAAACAAAATCTTTGAAAATCATCATGGGCAATCTTTAAAGTCTGTGCAGCCCAGACAGTTGGAAACCCATCAATTAAATATCTGAAAGGTGCAATTTCTTTGTAAAATCTGTTAGTTTTCATCTGAATAAACATTAAAAATGAAAGTCAGTACAATTTGGACTAGTCAAACAAAACATTGCATGCATATTTCAGCTACTTCTGTTTATTAAATAACCCTAACTTGCTCCTTTTATACTCAATATTGTTTATTTTGTTCTTAATTTTTACATTGGTAGGAAAAAAAAAAATGCACAGTTCTGAATTTTAAGTCCTAGCTGCAGAACCATAAAAAATATGAAATACTTAACAAGTTAAGTGGGTATCCCAGAATAAAAAGCTAAATGACATATAAATTTGGAGGTTTGTTTAAACATATCTGTTCCTCTCAAAACCTCCCAACTATAAAAATAGACTGGTTTTAATGTTAGCAAAACAACAATCAGCTACTATTGTTGATATAAATCATCTTAATTCCAAACAAGTCAGGGAGTTACAAAGTCATATAATAAGAGTGGTAAGAGCATGGTTTCTGTTTGAATTTGAGGTGTACCAATTTGTATTAGAATAATGTTCAGGAATAACTCAGCAATATGTTCATCAGTATGGAGACACTTCCAGACTATGACATATTTCAGTACCTAAAGGGACCTGAGAAAATTCCACAACATGAATAGGCAGCCTTGCCCTTAATCTTCTTTAAATTTGTTTTGCATGCTGAAGTGAGTTGATGTGGAGACCAAATTCGTATTGAAATCAGTGGAAGCATCACAATCATGTCCTATTTTTAGCTCTTTGCTCTATCAACTTATTCTTTTGTTATGACTTGTTAAAGAGAACAAAACACTTGTTAAAATGTACTTTATTTGTTCTTGCTTTGTGCTGCAGGTCATCCTTTTGTTTTCCTTAGATTAGAAGTTTGTTCTTCCCACCCCTCTCACCTCAGCTTGCACAAGCAGGAGTGACTCACCTCATACTTGCTTTGGCCTTTAACAATAGAATGCATTAGTGTTTTGTATATGAGGAAGAGTGGAGTAATACAGCTAGCAGCTGCTTTAATTTTTAAGGAAGAATGATACTGCAGAAGGTGGATCTTGTATCTAATATCCTAGTGAAGTTTTTTACAATTAAAGAAAGATTTTTTTTTTTCCCTACTGAAGAAACAGCTAGCACTTCACACTGTGAGTTAGAAAGATGAATAAGGGGCTCATGTATGCACTGAAAACTATCATTAGATGGGTTTAAAGAAATTATTAAAGCTTTTTCTGTTAGCAACAAAATCAAGCATTTGTAACCCTCTCTAGTTCCACAAAGCAACTGAAAAGAAAACAGGCAATTCCTTTAATACAACTAACACATGCATCTTTAGGGGCTGATAGTGATAACCTAAACATATACAATATTTTACTCACCCATTGTTAAAGTGAATACATTAAGGGAAAAAACCCAAAACCAAACCAACAAAAAAACCCCACAAAAATATGCACAACAAAACCCAAACAAACAGCAAATAAGCTGAACAAGCAAACAATATCATATTGAGGAGAAAAATTACAAGAAGCGCAGGGACAAAATAAGTGCCTATTTTTTGAGGTTAAAGCCATTCAAAATCCTGTCATCCCTAATGAGAGATGTGAGGTTACAGAATGTCCAGGTCAAACACAATGGAGCACAGTAAGATTTTTTTCCTGTGCTTTATATTTGTCATTTTCAAATAACATGCTTTTTGTAAACCCATAGTAGGAATAAAGATTTCAGTGAATAATGGTCTTAAAGCCTTTAGACTGGGGAGATACACTAGATATGCTTATTTCCTTGGAATTTTTTGTGATTCCTAAAGTATTATTATACCTTTCACTACAGAGACAGAAAAAGACTAAATTATGATGCTTATACATTATTGTAATACAGAAGTGGAGACAGTTCCCATGGCTCTCATAAGACTGCACTTATGCCTGCTACAGTATCTGAATATCCATCCA
This sequence comes from Agapornis roseicollis, assembly GCA_002631895.1. Classification (NCBI taxonomy): domain Eukaryota; kingdom Metazoa; phylum Chordata; class Aves; order Psittaciformes; family Psittacidae; genus Agapornis; species Agapornis roseicollis. The sequence goes on along the minus strand of NDXB01018768.1, from coordinate 117,416 downwards.
CACTTGCAAAGAGTAGTATGAACAGTGCTATGGAAGTCACATGATACCTCACACTTTCAGGAATAATCCTTAATGATTTATAGACATGTTCAGGAGTAAACTCTTTGTCATTTTTCATCAAATGAGTAGTATTTACAGTTTCAGATTTTTGAATTGCTGAAGAATTTTTGATGTATTATTTTTTAATGTATTTTACTTTCTTAGAACAGGGAAAAATTATTTAACTTATCACATAAAAGTATTTTATTAATAATACTGATAAAATTATCAACTTATACTAATAATAGTATTATATCTGTTTTACTGAGTAAATTATACACTGAAGAACTCAGAAGTTAAAAGCAGAGCACGAAGAAAGATAAAAAGGACATAGGAATGGGTGTGTGTGCGTGTTGGTAGAGTGGAGACTCCCCACGCACCCAGTGCTGTTTGCTTGCCTTTATTTGCTTAATAAATTGGATACTNAGGGTGCACTAAAGAAAGGAACTCCTGTTTATAAATATGTATAGGCACAAAGAAATACAAACAGGACACAGGAATTGGGGGGATGCATGTTGGTGGAATGGAGACTCCCCACGCACCCAGTGCTGTTTGCTTGCCTTTATTTGCTTAATAAATTGGATACTTAATTTAAAATCTTGTTTGGATAAAAACATTTATAACAATGTCTATATTGCTAAAGGATCTGATCCAAACTCCCTGAAATACAGGCAGACCTTTCAGTGGGCTGTCCTACAGTGAATAAGACAGAATTATAATTCAGTTTTTTTTTAAGCTCAGTAAAACACAAGCCATCTATATGCGGTATTCCTGTTATTCATTTGCATATCATATCAACTTTGGAGGCAGAAATTCTTTGAAATGGAAAAGGCTTTTCTATTATCTTAAGTACCACAGATAAAAATTTGGTCAGAGCTGCAGGAAGAAAATCCTTTTCTGTACAACCAGATATACTCTCAGTGCAGAATTATACCCGGCACCAAATTAATAAGCACTGTATAAAGTATAAAATATAAAATAATATTATTTTTCTCAATTATTTCAGATTTCAATTCTTCCTATATATAAATTGATATAAATTATATTTCTATTTATTTTATATCAATAATGCATTTTTTCCTTTCAGCTATTTTACACCTAAACCCCACCTTCAAACAAATGCCATTTAACTTTTTTTTTATGTTTGCATCTGCCAAATAAACTTTAAATATTTAATTTATAAAGTAGACCTCTTTGCTTGCGATTTTCCTTTTTAAGGAAATTCATACAGCTGTAAGCTAAGTTTTAAGATGTCTTTTGGTTCATTTGTGCTAAACTTGTATTGAAAGTGTACAGCAGTCTTTTGATACAAAATACCATAATTATACAAAATTTACACTGATATTCCTTAGCTTATGACATCAGTCTCCACTGTGTTAACCAGAGCAGAAATCTGACACTGTATCAAGCTATAAACATGCTAACAAACTGTAGTTCACTGTATGCTGCTTCACATCCTCACTCTACTCATCCCTGACGACTCTCATTAAATTACTACTTTGGAGAAGTTTAATTCTCTTGAGTAAATCTTTGAAGCTAATTTTCCTCAACTTTTCTTTTTTCACTCAGTAATTCCAGATTCAATCTATTCGTAATACTGTCAAGCACTTCTGTATGTACATTTATCATTTTTCAAGCCATTAAGATAGAAATACAGTCTGTATCCCCTTAGACATCCTGTTATACCTTATTAGACATACCTCTATTAACATGACCCCTGTTCACATTTTTAAGAATGTTTCTTTAGTGTTTCAGATGGTGTTTTTCATCTCAAATAGTGCTATAATCCAAGTGAGTCAACCTAAATCTTTCAATCAAACTTTCATGGAGTAGTAGCAAGGCCTTTTTTAAAAATACAAATGCACATAAGAAGGTCCGTTATGTCTGTTAATTTTGTAATGCTGTAGAAAAGAAGGATTGACAGGAACTGTCAGTGAAATGTTAGTTGGATCAGTAAAGTTTAGGCCTTTTTTCTTTTGAAATTTGTTAAATCATAGAATTTTTCAGTTTCTGCACCATCCATCCTGACAGAAACACAATATATTTTTCCTAGGATTATTACTGAAATATGAAGGTTTGATTTGTAGTATCAGTCTGGTTTCTACCCCTTACTTACCTTCATCAAAATCAGATAACATTAAAAATACATTTAAATTTTATTTATTCTTAGAATACACATTTTTTGCTAGAAATTTTTGCACTAAAACTTTTAAAGAGGAATAAAAAGGCTTGCATATGACCCTTTAGGTGTATACTTTGGATATCAATGCATCAGTCATTCACTTATAAGGTCTCCAGATATTTTTAACTGCTTTTTGGTTTTGTTTTTGTTTTTTTTTTTCTAATTTAAAGATATTTTTAAACAACAAATGACAAAAATGCAGAGTTATCATCATGCTGTAGCATTTAATTGTAGCTCAACAACAGGATATAGAAGGATAAGAGCTTTCTTATGAAAAAGAGAGGGGTCGAACTTCTCTATTGGATTCAGTGGGCAAAATCTGCCCAGTGGAAATCACCACCTTCCATGGCCCTGAGACTGCTGAGAAAATTTAAGCACCTCTGAACCATATTGGTCCCACTTCAAAATAATACAAGTGAAAGCTTCAGAAGGAACTAGCCAGAAATCCCAGATGAGAGAAGGAGAAGAAACTAGAGAAGATGCATGGGTGAGTCAGATGGGTGATATTTAGAGCTGAAGCTTTGGTTGTTTGTTTTTTTTTTTTAGAAGAGTGATTACCCACAATAAAACAAAATTGTTTGAATTTTGGGTTTTCATTTGTTTCTAGTCAGAAAGAATTTTCCTGGTTCAGGGTAAAATGACTGTTTTCTGACATGGTTTTTGGTGTACACACTTGCATGCATGTGTAAGTGTATGGAAGTAACAGTTTTTGTGTTTTCTAGAGCAATGCTTTTTGACTTTGGATACTGGCCATTAAGAAGTCTACACTACAAAAATTTAACTCAATTTTGCTACAGATTATTGACATTTGCTGCCCTTTTTAACTTATTTTCATCATAAATAAAAAACAGAATAACATACAGGACAATTTGATGTCTTTAGCACAGCAGGACAGAATAAACTTCATAATACAGAACAAACCTCATTTCACTGAAGTACAAATCCCAGTTTCCCCAAGAGTTTTGCTGTCTTGCACTGTCTGTCTGTTGCTTCCAATACTCCCTCTCTTCAATTTCACTCATCTTCTCTGCTTACATTCTTCTGTTTTATCCAGTATTATTTCACTTGTCTCATTATATGACTTAGTGTCTCATTTAACTAATAAAAAAAAAGGAACCTTGTGGAGCTAATGAGATGTGCTCATTATATATAAGCACATCATATATCATTATATATTATATGAGACATATACTTTTTGTTTGATAAGAGATTAAAGTGAGAAGACTACTTTAGTGCTTTTCAGGAAGAGGTCATGTATCCATTACCACATATTGACATATTCTGGCTGAGATCTCAATCATCACATAATAAACATTATTAAGAAATGATAATAATATATCTGAAAGACAAAAAATATTAAAGGAATGTTAATCTCCCTCCTTTAACGGAGTATAAAAACATGCACATGTATTAATTGCCACTATGACCTGAATGACCTCTCAATATATTCTGAAAATGTGTTAGAAACTTAGAAATACTTTACTGAGTAAAACTTCTCAAATGCATGTATTGACACATAAACTAAACTTAGTTGACATTATTCAGAAATCTGTTTTGTATGGGCACAGGCAATATCATTTGCCTGACTATATTTATAGGTTTGAATTTCATAAAGTAGATCTTTAATTTTAGGGTTTCAAGCTGGTACTTTAGAAAAAGACTATATCCCAAAAGTACAACTTTATTCTACAAGTTGTGACTGTAAAAAATGGTGGGGTTTTATACTTCATTCTAAATTAAAATGTAGCTCCTCTAGAAACCAGGATACAAGACAGAATTTAAAGACTGCACATAACAGTTCAATTAGTTTGCCAGGTAGTTTACAAACAAAAGTCTTCCTCCATCCACAGGTAGGTGCTTTGGTTTGACAGTGATTTTTCAATTGTTAATGAAATGTTTTGGAACATCTGTGTGAGACTGCTTTGATATAACAAATCTCACTTTCAGCAACAGTTGTATTAGTTCATCGACTAAAAAGATTATGTATTCTAACATGCTTTTATTATGCAGTGTTTGATCTAAAATAAGTTTAGGTTTGAGATTATTATGTTTGAGTAAGAAGAAAAGATTTCTGTAATAATTTTCAATAAAATCAAAGTGCAAAAGCCCTAGATTTCCTATTTAATTGAACCTCTGACTTTATTGAGTTTCCTGGAGGTGTAGACTGTTCAGAAATATCTGAAGGAGAGGTTTATTGACCTATTATGAAAGTCAACTAATTCCAGGTAACAAATTTTACTGAATGCTTAATTCAATTAATATATTTATGACTGTAAGAAAGGAGGCAATTTTGTGGAATGCAAATAACAGGTGCCAATATATATGCATGTGATTATGAATACGTTATATGGAAATAATTCAAAATTATTCTTCAATAGAGTCAAAGAAAAAATATATGTGCAAAAATGAAATTAAGTATTCTTTCTAGTACATATTCTTTACTGCAGACAGAATGCAGGTGTATTTCTAGTTCCTACACACGAGAAGTATTTAGGATTTTTTCTGTCTTTTCTCATTATTTCTTACAAGTAGAGATACTCCACTTAATTCCCATCTTTCCAAGCTGAAAAAGAGGGTCATGGTAATTTGTCAAACTAATATAAGCCACAAAGAACTAAACCAAATAATTTTAAGATACAGCTCGTAATTCTGGCATCTGGTTTAATATTTCACAAAATTGAAATATGCAGAAAATAGCTGTCTCATTGAAAAGGTATTTGGGCAATTCTCATTTTAATTTTGTATTTTGAATTTCAATGCAAAACCTCAAAACCTGTATCATTCCAGAAACCTCCAAAAATCAAAGGACAGATAAAGAGATGCATAAAACCTTCCATCACAATTCATAGAAACTAAAAACTAAATAAAAGCAGGCAAGAGTAAATGTTTATTTCATTGAAAGATTGTTATAATAACTATCTTATTAAAATCTACATAATAAGCCAGTATCAATATAGACAGCAGATGAGACCATGCTTTTTATGCTGTATTCCTAAAATGCCTTTCACAATGCAGTCTTGGTCTTAAGATTGCAAGGCACTCTGAACACATAAGCTAAGCAGCAATATCAGCAGTAGAGATTATTTTTAAATAGAGTTCTCACAGGCTAGAACCTATAAAAAGGTATACATAACACATTGATTTTACCCATGTGCTTAAGCATTTAAAAGATCAGGGTCTATGTTAATGACAAAACTGATAGGCAAAACATGCAGATGGGTAAGGTCAAGGAAGAGGAAGGAAAGAACATCAATAACACAAAAATATGTTCCACACAGAATGTGTGAGCTGCTGCCTGCCAAGCGGTTAGCAGTAGGCAGTACTGTGTGGGCATTGCAGAAAAAACAAGGCTTGCTAAAGGATCAGAAAGAGCATGAACTAGAATTTTCCTTGGCTTCTCATTTTTGAGCTTCATGAGCGCTACCTTGATGCATTTGTTTAAAGTCAGACCTAATATTTGAGAAGTGTAAAATCATCAAAGTCATACCTACAGATCCTATGTCTTCTGAATTCTTAATTCAGCTAAATGATCTAGCAAACTGAATTTAACATTTTCATTTAAATACTTCAGAGACAGAACTGTGCTTCAGGAGAAAGAATATATGCAGCTGGAAGCTTCTTACACTACCTTTGGTTTTGGGTTTTTGGTTTGTTTTTTTTTTCAAAATTTACTGTACTCAAACTATTTGCTAATAAAAATCTATGTAGTGTCTTGATGATTCCTGTAGCAACAACATTTTGTCTTCAGTATTTGAAGAAATGTGAAGAACAGTGGATATTGTTTGCCTGGAGTTCAGCAAGACAATTGACACCATTTCCCAGAGCCTTCTCTTAGACTAACTGCCAAAACACAGATTGGATGAGTGGTCTGGGTAGGAAATTAGCTAACAGGTCACACTCATAGGGTGGTAGGTGAGTAGATGAGTTTAGTCAGGCTGGCAGTCTTTCACAAGTGGAATACCCCAGGGGTTGCTACTTGTCCCCATGTTGTTCAACATCTTCAGAAATTATCCCGAGAATGGTATTGAAAGCACCCTCACCAAATTTGTTGGTGACATCAAAATGAGTGGAGAGATGGACACACCATCTCACAGAGGGACTTGAAGAGGCTGGGGTTAGCAAGAACAACATGAAGTTTAACAAAGACAAATTCAAAGATCTGCACCCAGGACAGAATAACCAGAGTTCAGTACAGAATATGATCTGTGTGGCTAGGGAGCAACTAGGCTGAGAGGGATCTGGGTGTCCTGGTGGACAACAAGCTGAATAGGAGTCAGCAGTGTGATGCTGCATCAACAAAGGTAAATAAGATCCTCAGCTGTATCTGCAGGGGGTATTATTAGCAGAGACAGAGTCATGATCACTGTACTCAGAACTTGTCAGGATGTACGTAGAGTAATGTGTCCATGTCTTGTCCCCCAGATTCAAGAAAGACATGAACAGACCATAGAAAGTCCAAAGGAGAGCCTTCCTTGTGAAGAAAGACTGAAGCAACTGGGCTGTTTCTCCCTGGAAAAGACAAGGCTTAGTGGGGACCTCATCACATTATTCCAATACTTAAAGCATGGCTACAGAGAGGACAGAAGGTCTTTCTTCACAAGGAGTCACATGGAGAACACAAGGGGCAACAGGCACAATTTACACCAGGGTAGGTTTCATCTCAGCACAAGGCAGACATTGTTTAAGTCAGAACAATCATTCACTGGAGCAATCTCCCCACAGATGTGGTAGGGTTTCTATCACTAGAGGTTTTCAAACTGTGATAGGACAGTGTGGTAGATAATCTCATCATGGCTCTCTTTCCCATGAAAGGTTACGCGATATGAACTTTCAGGGTTTCATCCAACCTGGGCTGTTCTATGATTCTATGAATGGATGACCTTTGTTACTATAAATGGCAATTGTGGTTTTATAATATAATTTATATAAATTTTTACTAGCTTTTGGATGCAAACAGTCTTGGACTTTATCTGCTGCCTCCCTGTCATGTTTCTATCAGCTTGAAAGACAAAAAAATGTAGTTCAACTACTTAAGCAAATTTTATATTACTGTTGAGAATCATTTTATATAGTTAAAAGAGAAGCATAAAAATCAACACTTTTAAATGCATCACTATTATGATATTCCACTGAAAACCCACAGCCATAGGAGATAAACATGCTTCCTTTGTATGAGAATTTGAATCAATTTAATAGCACTGTAAAGTTCATAAATTATCTATGTTAGAACCAGAATTCTGAATCTGTAAATGAAGTTTCAACCAAATTAACCTTCCACTTACTTTGTGCTTGAAAAAACTTGATAGAGACTATAAGTATCCTTTAATCTTGGTGAAACCTAAGTTCTTTATATCCCTTTCTTTTTCATTAAAAAATAAGTTCTTTGACCTAAAATGTAGATACACATATTTACCTTTTTAAGCACATGTCCCATGTGTTGCACATGGCACTGTTACTGCACAGCACCATTTGTTAATTATCTCATCTAGTTAGTTACATATAAATTCAGGAAATACCAAATACTGTTTTGGAATGTCTGTACTCATCAATTAAAAATGCAACAGATCCTATGCACACACAGCATCTCTGGGCAAATCTGGGTTTGTGCCCAGCATGGGAAAGAAAGAAACAAAGTAGACAGTCCTTGCTTGACTGTTTCCCATTGCAAAATGATTCCCTAAAGTCTATTTCTCCTTTAGCTCTGGAAGGTTTTGTTTTTTCTTGATATTGTCTCGTCATAGAAAATACCTTGGGCAAAAGAAGAAAATTTCTTTTAGAAATCACCTCTTTTACATTTTTTATTTTCTAGTGACTTGCTATCATCTCACTATCAAATTATAACCAGTATTCCGGTTAACTAACTTTTCTTAAAAAAAACCCAAAACCAACAAATCTGCTTCAATCTGATCTACACTTAACTGACATAAATTCACTTGTCTAACTAAAGCGAGTCAAAAACCTTTGAAACATAAAGGCCAACTAACTATTCACCCTACTGTTTCCACTTTAAACACATATTTTTTCCAGCTTCATTTCTGTTCCCTATTAGCTGTCCAAATATATTAATCATTCACTTCGTAACTTTGCCTCTAAACATTCTTAATGGATTTCTGTGGTGGTTATGAAAAGCAGATGACAGTTTAGCTTGCTGGGTTAAAATCCATATGAAAGTATGACTGTTCACCTGCAGTGTCTTACTTAAGATAATAGATACTTAGGATCTTGCATGGATTGTTTCAAAATTATCTTTCACTTGTTCATGTGTACACTATATGCTGAGGGAATATGCCTAGCATATCTAAGCATCTCTGCAATATATTATGTACCAAGTTTCAGCTTCTTTGATTATTCCATAAAAAGGTTACCACTGGGCCTAGGAAACAAATCAAAATCCTTCACTAAGTCCAAAACAGCAGCAGCTGAATACAATGCAGAAAGCATCCAAAATAACTGATTGCATTAAAAAAAAAAAACAAAAACAAAAACAAAAACCACAAATAAACAAACAAAAAAACATATCTTAAATCTAAGAAACTTCTAATAGCAAAGATTGTGACAAAAAATGGATTGAAAAAAGGTTTTAGCATACACAAAATATGCATGGTTTAATTCCAAATTGGCTGCAAACAAATATCACAATACCAAAATATCCTTGTAAAATGGAAGTGCTGAGTTTCAAAATGTGAAGAAAACAAAAAGGCTGTGAGACAATGTTCTGATTTACTGCTTCTAGGAAACCTTTGCCAATAGGGTCTCTATGGATCCCAGTCTTCTTTTTCAGGAACTAACAAAGCAGAAACTATGAATATTTTCTGCCCTTTCTCAGAAATCTAACATTTCTATGCTCACGTTGAGAACAGGAGAATAAACTAGTAACAGCCATATGGAGCCTCCATCTGCCTATATCAGTAGAAGTTGTACTACTGTGCTTCTCCCAGGAAAATTATGCAATATTTTTTTCTGTGTATTTCACTCTGTTTTTTTCAGCATCTTTCATCTAGTTCCTGCCTGATTATACAATGCAACAAGAGCTGACACTGAACCTGTTAACTGGATGAGTCCTTCGGTTCAATTAACTCATTACCACCAAACTGCGTTAGATGAATATAATATAATTTTCTTTCAGCACGTAATTTCTATTAATTTCTCTTAATAATACACTCAACATTACTGTTTTAAAAATTTTAAGCAATGCAGTTAACTCCAATTTCTCTGAAAGTAATCTTTCTAATGCAAATAAGAGCACAGATCATAGAATGATCTGGGTTCAAAGAGAACCTTTAAAGACCAGCTAGTCCAACCCCACTGCCATAGGTAGGAGATCTTTCACTAGATGAGATTGCTCAAAGTCCCACCCAACTTGGACATTTTCAATGATGGGGCAGCAGGCAGCAACCAGACAGCAGACATATTCATGACCAAAGACTTCCTTTTATTGTAAATGTAACTTTATTAATAACTTTCCTTTGAGATAGGTAACAAATGCTTATTTTGCTATGAGAATTGTAATTAAATAGTTGTCAGTTTAGAAAGCATTTATTTACTTCTAGCAATATGACTACAATGAGCCAAATAATTTGGTAAAATTTTGTTGCTCAGAATATAAAAGTCATCCTCTAGACTCTCATTTCTAAGAATAAGTACACAGTTCTGTTCTTAAATTATAGAACAATCTAAAAAATATAGACTTCAGAGTTAGAATGGATCTGTTTATGCACAGAACAAATAGAGAAGAGGTCTACATAGTGAGTTCTTTATACCCTCCTACACAAAGCTGATAATAGTGACTGAGAGAAGGAAATTTTATTTTGTTTAAACCTTGGCCTCAGCCAAACAAAAAAGTCCCTCATGTTACATGTCCAGAATTGGTCTGAACTCAACAATGAAAAACACTTATGTTCTGGTTCCTAAATACTAAATGCTGTGGTCTGTCTACCATGTATCCAAACATATCATTCTTTTCTCTAAAAACAATAAACGAATTACTCTCACACAAGAATATTTGCAGACAAGAGTACAGTAGTCTTTCCAAAACTCACCATTTTCCTTAAATCACACTCATCTCAATATCACACAAGACTATGCAATCAATCAGCTAAATTCACATGCCTTCTCTCTGTAGTGAGAAGTAGTGAGTGAGTAGTGAGTTTTGTCTGCAAGCGTGATGGGTTGTCCCTGGTTGGATGTCAGGTACCCACCAAAGCTGCTCTATCACATCACATCTGTATCCCTTACTTTTGTCTTCCTAGGAGTCATTCACACTGGTTCCCACTGAACTATTTTGGAGTGAAATAATTCTGTGAGGAGGAAATGAGTTTATACATGGAACTCTAAGTGTGCCCTCTCCAGGCATCATCACCAGCACTCAGACCAAGCACTTACAAATGGTTTATGTTCACAGTGTGTTTATATTTATGTTCAAGGGTTTATGTTCAAGGGTGTCACCTTCTAGAAAAGACCAATTAATTTCATGCTACATCATGCTGACCTTTGGAGCTCCTCTGTCCCACATGTAGTGTTCTTGCAGCTCCAAAAAAATACTGTGTATGTGAGTGTGTGTGCCTCTGTGAGAGTATGTAAGTGTGTACAAGGTTCTGATGAGAGATTCGGTTCTATGTATCTGAAATGAGTGAGGGCAGTGTTGCACTTCACTAGGTCATGCTTTTAACAGTATGAAATTACAGATGTATGCAGAGCATGAGCAGAGGACAGTGAGCCTATAAAGCTTGCTGTGATTGCACTGAAGGACTACAGCAGAAAGTGAGAGTGTTTTGTCAGATATAGTCTTGCCTTTCTCACTTGTTGGGAGGGGGCACTGGAACAAACAATACTCAAATGGACAGCTGGGTTTTGTTTTGGAGAGCATGAGACATTTCACAGGAAAAATGAAAAGAAAAAAGAAAAAAAAAAAACCCAAACGTTTGCTCAGAAGAAAATTAATGTTTGAGAAGTGTGAGCAGTTGGAGAATAGGGATCTGGGACCCTGAGTTATCAATGCTTAGTATTTTCCTTGCATAGAACAGCCCACCATTAAGTTGATGAGGGTATTCTCTGGGCTAGAAAACAAATGTGAGATTTCACCCCATGAGATAGAGGAGGGAACTAATGCTATAGTTTCAAGGCAAGTGGTCTAACTATTAGAAAAAAAAGATGCAGTACTATCTCCTCTTATAACTACAGTGAAAAATAAAAAGGGATAAAACCTCAAACAAACCAGACAATTGGCTCTTGTTGGGACTTTGAAAGCAATGTGTGCATGCACATGTAGTTGCATGAATCAGTTTAGGTTGATGAAGCCCAGGTGTTTCTTAAGCTTGAAGCCCTTATGACCTACGAGACCCAGATTTTAGCATACCTCAGTAAAAAGAGTGTGTTTTTTTGAGTACTTTATGCAGCCAGCTATCTTGAAAGGCACAGCTCTGCATGAAAAGGACTCAGGGATTGTGGTCAATGAGAAAATGAACATGAGCCAACAGTGTGCGCTTGCAGCCCAGAGAGCCAACCATATCCTGGGCTGCATCAAAAGGAGTGTGACCAGCAGGTCCAAGGAGGTAATCCTGCCCCTCTGCTCTGCTCTCGTGAGACCACACCTGGAGTACTGTGTGCAGTTCTGGTGTCCTCAACATAAAAAGGACATGGAGCTGTTGGAACAAGTCCAGAGGAGGGCCACGAAGATGATCAGGGGACTGGAGCATCTCGCATATGAAGACAGGCTGAGAGAGTTGGGGCTGTTCACCCTGGGGAAGAGAAGGCTGCGTGGAGATCTCATAGTAGTCTTCCAGTATCTGAAGGGAGCCTCTAGGGATGCTGAGGAGGGACTCTTCATTAGGGACTGTAGTGACAGGACAAGGGGTAACGGGTTAAAACTTAAGCAGGGGAGGTTTAGAATGGATATAAGGAAGAAATTCTCTCCTGTTAGGGTGGTGAGATGCTGGAATGGGTTGGCCAGGGAAGTTGTGAACGCTCCATCCCTGGCAGTGTTCAAGGTTGGATGAANTGTAGTGACAGGACAAGGGGTAACGGGTTAAAACTTAAGCAGGGGAGGTTTAGAATGGATATAAGGAAGAAATTCTCTCCTGTTAGGGTGGTGAGATGCTGGAATGGGTTGGCCAGGGAAGTTGTGAACGCTCCATCCCTGGCAGTGTTCAAGGCCAGGTTGGATGAAGCCTTGGGTGACATGGTTTAGTGTGAGGTGTCCCTGCTTATGGCAGGGGGGTTGGAACTAGATGATCTTAAGGTCCTTTCCGACCCTTCTATGATTCTATGAGTATTGGGTTTTACTACCTATGGCATAGCTGAGGTTCTTGCTGCAATGACAAAATATACAAGGTTTTATTCTAGCTGATTGTTTGCAAGCCACCTACACTGTTTTCTGTCACAAGCAATTTAAGAAACAGGGATTAATTAAATCCAATAAAATATTCCCTTTCAAGGGCCCATATATAGCTCATTCTGCCACAATCACCAGGCACAATGAAATAATAAACTAAAACTACCTACACCTGGTGTTTTTCATCAACTTAATGACAGAATCATGTTTTACACCAAAAGAAATAACATAAAATATTTATTATGTTTCTAATAAAGAAATAATATACATTCTAGACCTCCGAGTAGTTAGCCTGGGGAAAGCTAAACTTGTTTCATGAAGTTTTTCATTCATCTAACTTAAATTATACAAATTTTGACCTTAAAACAAAGCATGCCACCCTATAAACAACAACCATATGCCAGGAAATATAAAATTGCTTTTGACAGGACAAGGCTAGGTGACTATTATTATCTATGTTTTCCCCCTACCATTTAGTTAGAAAATACTCTTTAGAATAATAATACATGAAGCAATGACTAACAGATCACGTGAAAGTAAGTTTCTCCCTATACTGCTTATTTATTTATTTTTCTTCTCAAGTGTGAATATAAAATTTCTGTGCGTAGGTCAGAAACTCCCTGGTTCCAAAAAGGTAAACTTTAAAAACACATAGATCTGGGGAAAAGAACACAAACAAACAAACAAAAAAGCCACACACACACAAAAAAACAAACCCTGTGCATTTAAATGAGCCCACTCAACTTTAAAGTACTCAGGTATAAGAAGAGGTTATTCAGTGCCTAAGATCAAAGTAGAAGCAGAATTTAAATCTCCAGGAAAGAGAACATTGGCTAAAGTGATCAAGAAGTGTGATTCACTAAGTATAATTGGGCTGGTGCTGCACCTTGAGGGCTAGTTTTAGCAGCAGATTCATCTTGTCAGGAGTCCACACTAGTGCAGCTATCTGTAGGATCAGAATACAAATTACTGTATGTGAAGATCAGCAGCATCATCACCCGGATTTTTCAGTGGGTATTTAGCATTCAGTATATTATTTTGAAGATATATTTCCTTCGTAGAATTTAGTACTTTTTTCTTGATGAAAAGATACAAGTAGGATACAAAAAAAGAAAGAAAGGGAAGGTTATTATTTCAGGCTGAAATTTCTAGAGCCATTTACTTCAACAGACTTCCAACTGTTTACAATCAGTTATTTTGCTTTGCATAGCTGGACATACATTTCCATGTTGAGTAACTTCTGTACACACACACATGCACACAGGGAACATGCATGCGGGCACAATGTTTCCATGTTGCTTAACAAAGAGTAATATGGCCTGTGCAACCCCAGAATTTCAACAAAAACTTTACAAAAACTGACTGATAAAATTGACTGATAAAAGCCAGTGGATTCACTAAGATTAATCTTCAGATTTCATTGTTCCTATACCCATTTCAGCACACTTTCACTTTATTTTCTATTTCTTTAGATCAGACTCTGATCTCTGCTTGAGGAGGGGTCACCTTCATCATAAAGATGAAGGTAAATCTGTGAGAAGACTATTGGGATTACTTTTAGCCAAAAGGAACCATGGTATTAGTTTCAGCTCTGAAAGTCTATAGATCTATTTCTGTCACAACAGAACGGTAGCACTGTCAGCTTCAAACCTCATACAGCACAGGGACAGTTCCCTTCTATTTATGCCAGATGACATGGCATTTTCAGGCTTCTTTCTAGCCCCAGGAAGAACACAATGGGTCAGATGCCACCCTTAGGGACATGCGTTTTAGGTCAAATGCACATTCCTGCCTGCTTCCTCACCTTATTTTTTTTAATAGTCTCTGGGAAGGGAAAAGACATATCTAGTCACTCTGCTTTAGTTTTGTTTATTAGAGAGCTCAGACCTCTCCTCTGAAAAAGTAAACATAGCTCACTAGGAGGATTTAAAAAAATATTTCTTTTCTTCAGCTTCTCTCTTTTCTTCTTATATTTATTTGGCAACAGTTCTTGTTTGTTGCTCCATTTATTGTTTGCAGAGAGATTCTTATCTACACAGACTGGTTTGAAAAGAAAGAAAAATCATTTAGAGCCACTCTTGCTTTCAAATACTTCTTTAGAAGATGGGGCATTGAAAATATGTGTCATTTCTTGTGAACCCCAGAGCTATTCCTTATTCCTTATGAACTGAGATTCATAAGGAAACATCTGCCTGCCAAACACTGTTTTTCTGTATATAAAACCAAGGGAGCCCACCAGAAATTGCAAGAAACATCATTAATATATCTGCTAATTATATTATCCCCATCTAAGTGAAAAGCTTGTTTTCTTATTGAATAGAAGTAGTGGGTCACTGCCCATTGGAATGATTTTGCAAGAAAATGCAGTGTGGCCAAGGCAACTAAAATTATTCTATAGTGATATGACAAGGAGATAGGTATGGCTGGTGTGTGTGGAATGGTTGAATTCAGTTATTTAAAACAAAACTGCAGCCCACCAGTGTTGGTCAGTTCTCTCCCAGTCTTAAATAAATTAAATAGTCATGAGTGGGAAGCTGTAAACTTTGACTGAGAGTTACCAACAGGAGGTTTGATTTGAGTAATAAACAAGTGGAGAGGATCTGAGCTGGATGTGAACAGTACAAATTATATTGGGAAAACAAAACAAAACCAAACCAAAACAAAAACCTTGTTGATTTATTTCTTTATGTTTTAGATAACTGAGAGGGTTTTTTATTTATTCAGTTTGCTTGGGAAGGGTCAGAATATTATTTTTGGTTAAGTGAATGGGACAAGTTAATCCTAAGAGTTGTGGGTTGTACAGCAAACTGGGTTAATTTATTCTTCAGTATGACAGAAAGCATGATCTATTGCTTTCTGTTCAAACATTTTACAGCATAAACCATTAAGAACTGAAAGACATGATGTCTACAATCAGTGATGCTGAACGTTAACACAAAAGCTAATCACATAAAAGAAAATAAATATTAAAATATTACATTTATTTTTACTAAATCAGTGGAAGAGAAGCTGTCTGTTGTGCAGAGAAGCATAATTGTAGCTGCTTGTTTTCCTCTGGACTGGAGATTTGTGTAGCAGCAGTACAAGCAAACTGTCTGTTCACAGGTCTTCCCCTTTTCCTGTTGCAAAGGTGAAGGACAGACCCAGTTTTCTGTTTTTATCTACCCTGGATGCACAGACCCAGAAAGTACTGTTTGGGTTTGGGAGGCACCTCTAGGTCTGCTAAAGTCAGAGGAGCCCCTCAGCTGGGATTCGACATGACTACCTGTGCCCCAGGTATTCTGTGCTCAGTCTGGGTGCGTCTGTAGAGGCTAGCTAAGATAAAAGGCAGCAGCTCAGACTACTTTAACCTCTTTGACCTTTCTGTTGATACTCAATGCTGGCAAAGTTTCCAGAATAATTTTGTATATGTATTGATAATGCAATATGTGGACCTGTGTGTATACAGTGTATATGTATGCATATACACAGTAGCCATACTTATTGGACACTGTATTGGTGGATCATTGCTGGATCTTTCTAATATTAAATAAACTTTTCTCATGAATCCTATTCCAAGTTCCTTCCAGAGGAGAAAGACTTCTATGCAAGTATTTCCTCTTGATATTTGAATATCAGATGTTTGTTGCCATTCTCCTTTTCTAGTAACAGGGCTGGTAAATGTTCTTAGATTTGTAAAAATCTAACAGTAGTTTGTCATTTCTTAGAAATTCACATATGAATACTTTGGGTTTCTGGATTTGTTTGTCCTTTCTGGACTTCTACTTTCTAATATGGAAGATTTGAGGAATGTTTTTTGGTGGACAGTATTTTCCACAAGGCTTTTTCTGTAGTTACTGCTTTTCAGCCCCTTTCCTGTTGACAGTACATGAGGATGCACTGCTCCAAAATGTTTGTATAGTCTCAGAATGTAACAGCTAAATATAATGAGACAGTGTGAACTAATTATTTGTGGGATAATTGCACCTTTGTTTTTTATTCAAGTGTAACCTCTATAATGAAAAGATTATTAATTGAGGAGCTAAGAGTCCAGGAGGCACTGGAGATAAAAAAAAAAAAGTGAATTTATAAATCTTTGTGGCTGTGACTGCTATAATAATCCTCCAAAACTGAACTAACTTCTCCATTTAAATGTGCTGGTTTAATGGAATGGGAATTGTTATGGCTAAGAGTGTCTAGCAAAGGAGGTTTGGAGGGCATTGCTCAAGGGCAAGAATAATATTGAAGATTAAAATAGATTGTGATAGAAGCTAGAAATTACTTACTAAACAATATAGGCCCTTGAGCTAAGTGTAATATTATTCAGCTATCAGCTATCACATCTGAAATATCATCTATTTTTGAACTGTATTGTACTTGGTAAGGAGTGTGGAGATTATTCAGGAGATCTTTACCATCTCTGATGGCTCTTGTCCTGTGATTTATACGTATTAAAAAAAAAAAAAAAAAAAAAAAAAAAAAAGGCATGTCCTATCATAAGGGACACAGAGAAAACGTGGGAATAAAGAGGAAAGCCTAAAACCAGAGACCGTGAGTTACTTCAGCTTCCTCATTCAAGGACTGATGGATTTTTGAAGCAGAACAATCATCTAACCTGACCTCTGTAATATTACAGGCCATAAAATTTCACTTCGTTATCCCAGCTTTAAGCCAAATATATCTTACTAAAGAGATAAAAAAGTAGGAGTCATATCTTCAAAGATATTTAGGTACTTAAAAGGTGGAGGTAAAAATATCTGTACAGATTAGGTGCGCGTGATGCTGATTTCACAGTAGATTGACAACCAAAAACTTTACATTCTTTTTTAAAACCTGAGAGATAACTCTCTGAGGGTTTTAAATGCCATTGAAAAACTGGCCATACATACAAGTCATATATGCGTTATACTTTTCTAAACATAATTCATGAAACAACACAGAAATGCTCTTGGGAGGAGGCATGCTTATTCTCTAACAACTTCACAAGTAAGAAACTGACATTTTTCATTGTTTGGGTGGGGATTTATTTTCTTAACTCAAACACCTCCTTAATCCTAAAGTTAAAATCTAAGTGCTCACCATTGTAAGCACCAATCCTGAGAAGTGCCTGGATCTCATAATGCAATTTAGTTCTAAAAAAATGCACTTTAAATGAGAAAAGGTATCACACTTCTGTTTATGAAAACATTTTAAGTGCCATTGTTGATGGCATTTTAACAGAGATTAATACAAGCTTTCTGTTTATATTCTTTCTAGTATTACATTGCTACTACATGAATCATTTGGTTGCTGCTTCAGAAGTGAAGTTCTTCCAAGGTGTGTGTTTGGGGAAAAAGAATGTGATGTCAGTTGTTTCAGGCAATCAAATCAGTCTCCATTTTGTGTATACTGATTTGGGAAACTGTATATCATAGAGAAAACTATACTATGAGCTGGAAGATATTAGCTTTCCAGAAGTTTTAGGTAAAAATTTTGAAGGGGTTCAGTAACATTCTACAAATTACATTTTATATTAGCTTTTCTCTTTTTTAAGTTACATAATTGCTCTTCTTTTTACTGCTTAGCAGAAGGTAAGTAGGAGTAAAATTACAAAACACTTAGAAATATGTTATTATTTTTGCTGTGGGGAAAATAAATGTTAGAGAAGCAGAAAGAGCAACACCAGGAAGAAATCCATTTCATTCTCTTCTCACTTAAAATTCATCAATATGCATTTCACTGCTACATCCTGTCATCCCATTAAAAAGGCTAAGCATTAAGTACTTAAAGAATTTCTTAGTAAGCCTGCTTTAGCTTGCAGGTGGAAATCTAATGGAAACAGAGTATTTCAAACTGCTGGATACATTTGAGAAAAAATTGCAATTAAAAATAAATCTAAGCAACTGTACCATGTAAAGTATAGTCCTCTAATCAGAGAACTGGGGTGGGAGAAGAGCAGTTAGGTATCATTTACTTCAACTTTAGCAAGATTTTCAACACTGTCTCCTAACATGTATCCTAACATCTAACATGTATCCAAGCTCAGATGTTACAGTCAGAAGCGTAGGACAGGTAAAAAATTGGTTGGATAGTGAGACCCAGAAGGTCATGATTAGTAGGGTCATGCTCTACTAGCATGTCGGCAGCAACTGGACCTCTCCTAATTAACACCTTCACCAGCGTACAGTTAAGTGGGGAACGTTTGATACTCTTGAAGGCAGGGTTGTGTCCAGAGGGACCAGAACAAGCTCAAAAATGGTGAGACAGAAACTTCCAAAATTAAGCAAGGAAACGTGCCAAGTGCTGACCCTGGGACAGAGAATGGCTTGTGATGGCACAAGTGGGGGACAGACAGACTGGGATGAGCCCTCAAAGAAAGGCCCTAAGACCTCATAGGCAATGAGCAAAGCCTCAGCCAGCAAAGTGGCCAAGACCTCCCTTGGTTGTATGAACAGAAGTGATTATTCCCCTCTGCTTAGCACCCATTAGACTATATCTGCAATACTATCTCTAGCTTTGGGACCTCTCATGCAATAAAGACATAAGAAAACTAGAGCAAGTTCAATGTGATGGAGAAGGCTGGAGCATTTCCCCTGTTACGAAATACTGAGGGACTGTGACTGGTTCAACCTGGATACAGTGAGCTTTGGGAATGTACCAGTAGCTCTCTAGTGCCTGTAGGGAAGTTATCAGGTAGACAGTCTCATCCTCGCACCGCACAAGGTGGGAGGATGAGTTACAACAGGCATAACCTGAAACAAGAAATATTCAGGCTAGATATGAGGATAAAATTCCTAACTCTGAGAACAGCCCAGTACTGGGACAAGCTGCCCAGAGAGACTGTGCAGTCTCCATCATCGGAGATTTTCCAGACCCAGCAGGGTAAAAGCCCTGAGTCGCTATGTCTGACTTCCGAGTTGGCCCTTCTGTGAGCCAAATTCGAGACTAGCGACCTCCTGAGGTCCTGTCTGAATATGAATTCCTTGCAATTCTGTGAAACATTAGGCAATAATAATAGTATTTCTGTTGCTCTCCACCCATCACTAAATGTGTAAGAAAAAAGACCAATTCCTTAAATACCACAAACAAACAAAAAGACAGCAGTTGTTGGATCTCCAATTTTATAAGCTACCTTTAACTAGCTATAAAAGCTAGGAAGTTTAACACACAAGCCTTTTGAAGCGTGCCATGCTGATATCTGCCAGGTTGGAAGGACACTCTGAAGGCTAAGAAATTCATGTCTTGGAGAAAAATTTCACTTTGCAAGAATTGCACATCATCCCTCCAGTTACATCTACAATAAGCTGATATTGGGAAGGTTGATTTTGCTTCTTATCCACTGCAGCTGTTGTTCCCATCTATTGATGAATCAGTCAATTATTTTTTCTCTTTACTAACTTTAATTATGACCTCTTAAATGACAACAAAACCCTGGTGGGCAATATTTCTGGAAAGGTTTCACATATACAGGATTGCAAGTATCAATTTGACCTGGATTTCCTCTGAGACCATCAATTCCCTGAGATATTTTTTATCCAGCTCATTAAATAAAATATGTTTCAAGTGTAATTAAGCTGGTTTAAGTTGCATTAGTTTTTGGTTTTACAAACAATGGATGTAAGCAATCTTTGCTTCTGAAGATCTATATTAAGGGTGGCTGTGATTGCCCACATTCATTTGATAAGTGTTAGAGGAATAACAACTTCAGAAGATACCTTAACAAAATCTGGAATAATGTTACCTACATAATGTTGTCTACTACTAAAATCATGTTTTAAGTAGGCTGGCACTTTTTTGGTCTACCTAGCTAACCTGAATCAACTACAACTGAGAGACCAGTGGCTTTTTCAGGTACTTACGCATTACTTAGTAACTACAATATTTTACATCACCACTTTAATTTTATTGTCTTTCAGAGGCACATGTATGTAAGCAATGATCTTTGCTTAAGACAATGACTCTGAAAGAACCATCTACAACGAACATAAAAAGAGTGGTTTAACAGGCCTGCCTTATTGTTAATTTAATTAGCTCCCATTTACTCATAAACACAGCTTGATAGATATATTCTGTTCTTTATTACTTCAATTAGCACCCTGCAATATGGGGCTTTCTAAGATTATCTCATCTGTAGCAGATGACAATACTTCTCGGTGGTCATATTCAACAATACATAAGGCTTACTAGAGCTGGTCTTTGCCATCTCTTCCCAACTTTTCTGAGACAAAATATGAGAATGTAATTATTAACAGTGCCCTTAAAATTAGTCCAAAATAACCTCTGTAGGAAGAGAAGAGAGCTTGAAGTCGTCAATGAATAGCTCCAAGTGCAGCTCTTCAGAAGTGTTAGTTTTATCTATCAGAATTAAAAAAGCCAGCATATTAAAATGCATATACTTTCATTTTGTTTGCAGAGGCATAGGCAAACAGGCATTGGAAAGAAAGACCTATTGGACTTCGCTGAAGATGGAAAAGGCATGGCCATCTTCACCAATGTCAACTTCCACATTCCCATGTTCAGAGCAGCTTAGTGCCACTAGTGACATCCAGGAGCATTATATTCTAAAATATAGTAAAAAAATCCACACATGCATAGCAGAGATATAGTGCTGGTTCTGACACTTACGAATTACTAACAAGGAATAATTACAATCTGACCAGTGCTACTCAAACCTAAACATTATTACTGTAGGCATGGATATTCATCTCCAAAAAATAGCACAACACAGCATTTTATATTCTTTTAATTTATATTTTTTATATTTCTATTCACAGTCTTTACTTATTTTCTGACAGATCCACTTAATTACTAAAAAGCAGTGTACTATTCACTGTGCAATTCACATAAACAGACTTCACACTAATACACTTGCTATTTCTTGTCACTGTATTTTGTGTGCTGAAATGACTGACTGTGTGACAAACTGGAGGCATTTCCATTTACTTAGTGCACATGCAAAACTTTTCAAAATGAGAGAATAAACCCTTATATTGCCTTTTCAGTGTGGCTTTCAGTCTCCCACCTAGTCACACAGAAGAGGTCCCTTTTGTTCACACATAACTTCCTCTGACTCCAGTAGGGTGTCTGCATTCAGAATACAAATTCCAACCTGAAGGCAGCAAGGATGCTGCCCACTTTCATGATGTCTTCTCTGCAATCGTCCAGGTCAAATATTTGCAAAACTACCCAATAAATCCCCTAGCACTCCTAAAACTGAAATGCTATGAGCCTCTGGACTGCAGCAGAATTGACTCATTATCCTTTTTTGCAGGCTGTTTTTCCATCATATAGTTTTTTTCTGAACAGAATTCGGTATCTGAATAGAAAATATCCATATGCACCAATTCATAACATTTTACATTAAAGAAAAATAACAACAGTTACACAAGTTCCTATAATATACTTTGAAAAGTAATTTTGTTTTGGAATCAGAAATCATTGGTAAGAAGGCTAGAGTTACTTATATGTGATTGATACTTAAAGAGGACAGCTCAACAGAACACATCTGGTGAATTTTCTGGAAAACCTTTTCTATGATAGTAGGTGTGAACAGAATATACGCAGAAAACTTCCTTACCAGAGACAAAACAAAGACACCATACAATCTAACTAAGAAATAGTGTTTTCAGGAAATAAAAGGCTTCCTGAATAATTAGCATACAGCTGCTAATCAAGCTCTAAATTGTTGTTACAACCAGACATAACCCTGACAATACACTTCGCTGTAAATTACATCAGTTGCTTGCTCACTTTTGATTCCCTGTAGAAGAAAGATGATAAAAAACAGATATAAAAAAAGACATCCCTAAACCAGAAAAATCTCTGTTTTTTGACCAGTTCAGGGATTAATTTATTCTCAGGACTAGAGAAATAACAGCTGAACAAAGACAAGAGTTAAGACCCACAGAACTTTTGCCAGATAAAGTAAAAACATTTTTTTTTTCATGAAATCTTTGTTAAATTCTAATTAAAAGTCAATTAAATTCTAATATATAGAAAGAATTTTAAAATATACATAGAGAGATATGAAATTCTAATATATTATTACCATCTTACCCTAAGAACACTTTAGAATCCAATACTACATTTAAATCCTAGATATCACCTGGGTACTTTAGGAAGCAGATGAGTATTTTCTGTTGAAATTCCTATTGGGAATAATGTCAAATCAAAATAAACAGATTAAATTCTTGGGGAACACTTGGTGTTAATCTGGCATTGCATTTCTTTATTATGCTTTGCCTGCTAATAGACTTTATTTTTATTTTATGCAGCACCTTTCATCTAAAATACAAGAAAATTTATGAGAGGAATTAAACTATTTATAGAATAAAAAATTAACCTTTTTTTCATGAGATTTATAAAAAAGAGAGTAGTTTATTGAGGCAGAGAAATATAGCAAATCTGTCCAGATGGTAAATGCTATAGAGAAAAAAGCTCTTACATTGGAAGTGTTTGTTAAGGGTCAGAGTTTGTTAAGGGTCAGAGAGGAGGCTTATGAGTAAAGACAAAAATAACATCAGAAAGTACTAGATGTGGTTCCCCTTGACTATACACTAATTCTATTCATTTCCCCTTTATGACAATCAGTACCATCAGGAATGAACATTAAAAACTCATTGGTATTTCAGGGGCTTCTGCTGTTTTTTTTTTTTTCTGGCACTGTGTCCATTAGTAGCTAGGACTGGGCAAACCTATCCAGGAACTTAAGAATCAAAAAAACCCTTCATCTAAAACTCAAATTAACATTAATGTATCCATTTTAAATTCATTTCAATACCATGTCAAATAGTTTATAATACCAAAGTATCTTGCCTCATTTGCTGACACTTTTCTTAACTAGAGCATTAATTCAGGTAAAATAGGGTGTGAATGTTAAGAGTAATAGATGTCCTTGAATAAAACTAAATAGCTACATTTCATTTCAGAATAAAAGTGCCTTATTCCTATTTAGTTTAATCCATTTACTAGTCAGTTTATCGGTTACTTTTCCATATCAAAGACAGAAAACAGCTTTAGCCTAATAAAGTTAAGAAGATTTTAATCTAGAACACAGTATGAGATTCCTTAGAGCTTGTCAGAAAACAGCTTTAGCCTAATAAAGTTAAGATGATTTTAATCTAGAACACAGTATGAGTTTCCTTAGAGCTTGTCTTAAAAATTGAGATAATCTGTTTTGCACTCAGAAATGCCTTCTGTGCCAAATCTGTGTATAGCAAAGCCCTAAATCGTAGAATCATAAAATTGCTTAGTTTGGAATCACCTTTAAGATCACCAAACCCAACAGTTAATGTAACACTGCCAAATCCACCATTAAACCATGTCCCCAAGTGCTACATATACACATCTTTTAAATACCTCTATGGATGGTGACTCTACCACTTCAAATCAGATCAGTGTATTTTGATACTTTTCTTCCTAATATGGTTCCAATGAAACTTGAATCAAACTTTCCAGTCCAGTTAACTGATTTGATTGCCTGAAACAACTGATGTCAATTTTTTTTTTTTTCCCCAACACACATCTTGGAACAACTTCACATCTGAAAGAGCAACCAAATGATCCAAGTAGTTGTAATGTAAGGGTAATACTGGAAAGAAGATTAAATCTTGTCATTACCAATAGGAACTGAAGAGGTTGTTTCTGTACAACTTCTGATACACTTCACAACAATGAGGATTTGTGTGTATTTTATATATGGGAAAATCAGACATACAGAAATGTCAAGTGAATAACTGAAAACTAACAAAAAACCAAGATGCTAAACAATCAATGGCATTCCCTAAACTCTCATGAAATTTTCCCTTCTAAAATCTAAATGTTGCAGTCTGGTACTTATCCCAAACTACCATTAGAAAAAGAAAAAGAAGCCTACCCACCAACAAATGGGGTATTTTTAAGTTTTAGTTTTGTTATTGAACTGTTTTTAGTTTGGGGTTTTTTGGTTTGTTTTTTTTTTTCAAATATTTTTCTCATTATTAGTCCTAATACAGTAGAAACTGTGATTTAAGCAGAATGAACAAAAAGAAAACATGGGTTTAATGACAACTTATTTCATTATCCATGACTTATCTAGACAGAAATATATTCTCATATTTGAGAAATGATTAGATGTTTTTGCTATTATAACTCAGTAGCATTAGCTTCTTAAATATTTATTTAAAGTAAGGATTTGAATTCCCAAGCACGTTGTTTCAGTCCTAGGTATATCAATAAAAGTACATTAAGAATTATGAACTTTGTCTTCTGGGTAGGCATAGATTTAAGCACACATCCAAAGTGATTAACAAAAGAGAGATTTAGGCTTAGCTCCATTCCAAGTAACTCAGTTTAGCTCCTCAGATTAGCATCTTGCCATTGTGGAAGAGCCACATTTAGTGTCCAAATCATGGAATGATATCAATTTACTCATAAACACCTGTTTTGATCTGTTTCATTGTGTTGACAGTTACATTGCTGTATTATCTTCTCCATTGTGACTTGAATGCTGCTTTCAGAGAAGCTCCTTCTATGCCAGTAGACTGAGAGTTTCTGAATTTCTAGGTCCGGATATTACACCGTTCCTTTTTCTGGCCTCACCAGACTTAATTTCCTCTCCCTGTATGGAGCAACAAACCTGCAACATGGCACCTGGCGTGACAGGCACCTGAAATAGATATGGCCAACTGCACATACCAACCAATGTAAATTAAGTATAGGGGTCCATATTCTGCTTTATTCTTTTAGTATTTTTATTATTTATGAGTATCTGTTCTCCTTATTTATATATCTTGGAGAAACCAACAGCACTTTTTAAAGGAATGTAACACGGACATCTCCATTTGTCTTTTTATAGTATATAGTTGTGCTAACGACTCCTGTGTGAGTTTGCATAAGCAGGTTTTGTAGCTATCTGTAGGTGTGGATGAAAAAAATTTTTGGAATTTACAACATTCACGACTTAACTTGTCCTTAATGCTCTCTGTGGTTTACCTTTGATGGCCTTTTCAACAGACACTTTAGCCTTTAGAAACTACTATAAAATCCGGTGGTAAAATCTATGTCTCCCACTTCTAACTTACAACTTGTAATCAAGAAACAGCACTGGAACTACAATCCAAGATGCAATAAAGTATGAAATTAAACACAAAAGATGAGGTCAGTATGACCTAACTCATCTTTCCTAATGCACCTTTTTTTGCCATAGTTTACCACTGTCCATAATAGAAAATGGCATAAAACTGAGACTTTAGTATTTGGAAATTATGTAAAAGAGGAGATGTACAATGCCAAAAAAAAGGAGACAGGTGATAATGTGTTTGAATAGAGGTATTTTGATACGTGTGTTAGAAGTAGAAAAATCCCAGCTCAACTGCAGCAGTTCAATGCCTTACCTAAAACTACTACTGGTAGATAAAGACTTGTAAAGTCTACTTATTTTATTGCTGGATGCAGTAAAAATGCTAGATATATATAATAGACAAACAAGGTTAATACCGATGTGACATTTCACTGACTTCCCTGGATTTGTTGGAAGATGAAAGTTTTTGTCTAGACGTTTGCCCTCTTTTGATATCATGGCATGACAAGCATTTGATAAGAACAAATATTTAAAGACAAGGTGCCAAAGCCAGCAGGCCATAAATACAGCTTCTTTTCTTACACATGAGTGTAAAAACCATTACATTCTTCTAAGGGGAAGGATGCTTGTTCCAAAATAAATTTCACTTTGTTCTTTTCCTATTTAAAATATGTTTCTCTAAATGCTTGCAATTCACTCATGGGTGAAGTAATAGTTATAAACTTGTGGCCCCACACAAAGCAAGAAAAGACTTATGAAGAAATAGACATCAGTCTCTAAGGAATTATTTTTATGTTTCCACTTTATATTATAAAATCTAATACTTAAACACATTCAGCTTTTCCAGGAACTATTTTGTCATAAAATCATTTCAAATATGCAAACAGAAATAATGAGCTAAAATAAAATTGGCAAGATATAAAAGCTACTTTCCGGTGTGCTCTGGTAACTGAGAGAGAGTCTAGCCTAAAGATTTCTGTCTCATGCAGATTACAGGTTAAAAAGAAATTACTATTAAAAAGGCCCTATATTCTGCCATCCTATAGTTATGCAGGTGTCTAAGAGGCATAGGAAATTTTCAGTGCTAAGGATGCATGTTTGTATCATAAATAAAAAACTGCTAATGAGAAGTTTATGGGACTAAAGCTATCCAATTAAATGTTTTATTTAATATCTGTCAAATTACTTCTTAATTTACTCACATATCATTTTTGTTTAATTCTCTCTCTACCATGAATATGTGTTTATGGGGGCAAGGATTTGAGAGTGAAATAGAAGAGGAAGACCTAGTTTGTGAAGTTGTTACCCTGAAGATCACAGGCCACTGTGACCATAAAATTGCTTTCAGAAACCTTCAGGTGTTGTCTGACAACTTGTCATCTTTCTGGTCCCCATTACTCCCATGGCAAGACCATTGGAAAATTTCACTTCTGATTTCACGTAGCAAACATTTACAAAAAATTTTAAGAACCCCACAAAGTTATTGTGGGTTTTTAATTTTTTTGTGTTTGCTGGTTTTCAAAGTTTGAATGGTTTCCTAGTTCTACATCTTCCTCTTTTGATAGGTAAGGAACTCTGCCAAATCCCACTGGTTTGGACAAAATTGCTGAAAATGCATCCTAAAATTTTCCATCTATATATTGTTTCTTTTTAGGTATTTGTTACAGCTAATGCTGAGTTCCTTGAAGAACAAGGATGAGATTTTTGATACTCATTTTGATAACATTAAGTATACTTTTCTTGCTAGATGAAAGAAGGGTGACAGGACCTTTTTCCAGAAGCTTATAACTGCATTTTAGGAAGGATACAGTCCCTGTCCTGAAACAGCAGCAAAACTAGTATCTACCCTTGAGTGGAAAGGCAATTTGGTTTAGTGAAGTAATGACAATCATACTGAAAATGTTGCAAATATGTAAACTAGAAGACCTGATAGATAATTAAATAGTTAGTAAGTTTTACCAGAGGTAATCTGACAGACTGAATGCCTACATTTGGGTGTCCAGCATCAATTCCTTGGCATTTGGAAAAAAAACATAAATGAATAAAAGTAGAGCCCTTGTTCTGGCCAAAAGCATTGAAAGAGGCAACAGACTTGTCATATTTGGAAATCTTCATCTTTGTTTTTTACATAGTAGATTTCCAACCTTCTGTAAAGAAAGTATCTATAGACAGTCAAAATTTCAATTTATAATTTAAAAAGACTCCTTAAAATTGGAAATACAGAGGCACTTTGGTCATCCATTGTATTCGCTGATGAGGAGTTTAGGATTTGCTGTGTCTCCTTGAAACTGCTCTGTGTTAGAAGGTTTCATCCTACTGAGGATGAAAAGAATGTTTCTCCAGGTTTCAGCATGCCAAACCAGATCCCCATGTGAGGCAGGATTATATAGACCAAACATCTAACTAGAGAGTTCATCTCTCATGTGGCAACATAACCCATCCCTAGCTGCTAATAATCAGAAAACTTCTCCCTTTCCCCTAAAAATAATCAGGCGACACTGACAAACTATATTCAGTATTGTGCTTAAGTTACAAGGTCATGAAAATAAAAAAAATAATCCTTAGAATTTTGAAAGCACTCTAAAATTGTTACATTAATGCTCCTACAATATATTTTAAACCAGGGTAAGATGAAGACTCAGCACAGCAGTATGCTACAGAAGGGAACAGAACACTCTCCTGACTGCTTGGTACTGCAAGTTTAAATCATACTCCAGTGACTAATGAATCAGATCTGGGAAAAATGCAAAGTGTGTTTTACTGTTCATCTCCACAAACCACTCTTGTCCTTCCTCTTTTCACACTGAATGTAGAAGTCCCACTTTCTTCCCACAAAGCAAAATTAAGAAGTCCTTGGTTGGGCTAAAAATAACTCTTTCTAATTTAGAATTTTAGCTTCCAAGTAAATATGTTAAGGGATGAATCCCTTAGTGGTTCTCAAAGTGAGATAGATTGAATTGACTGACTTTCTTCTGCAGAATGCGCCTCTTTCATTAAAAAGAAAACATTTTTCTTTTTTGCCAATTTTTTTTTTCCTCAGCTGAAGCTGAAATTACTGTGGAGTAAGCATTCAGTCATTTTATGACAATTCTGCCCCCAAATCTTATTAAGCAATAATAGGATTTGTTACTCAACTGCCAGTTTCTGTTTTGAAAATACACCCCCGTGTGTTCTGAATTCTCAGAACACATTTTGAATGATTTTTTCTTCATCTTTCTCCTTTGGAAACAAAATTCTTGCTCATTACCATTTTAAAATATTTTAAGAGGTGATTAGACTGCAGCCACTCAGCTTGTTTTTCAGGTGTATAAAATTTTCCCACCAGGGCCTTCAATTATATGTCTAACTGCAATCAGAAGATATCCTGTTTACAGTTTGTGTCCTTAAAAGAAACATTCACTACAAATTACTGCGAAAGTTTTGTCTATTTATTAGTAGTTCTGAAAATACTTAACATAGAATAAAATAGTCTAAGGAGTTTTAATTTTATATGTTGCTTATATCAAAGAAGACAGAGGGTCTCTGAATGATAAAACTCTTAAGATTTAAAAGTTTTTGTGTAAAATAAACAGGATAGTATCTACCCAGCATAAAACAGACAGGATTTTGCTAGTGATTTTGAATGCTTATTAAGGAACACTTTATGAGTTCGGACACTAAACCAGTTGCCTTTCTTAACACTGAAAATTTCATGCTTCAGCTTTCAAGAGGCTTAGATAGCTATTTCCAACCCATTTGTACAGCAGGAAGAGAACAACAGAATTAAAATTATATTTTGGCTAGAAATTAAAGTAAAAAAAAAAAGGAG